>LOEQ01010345.1:0-11788 GCA_001685075.1 Bramus lutescens | reverse complement strand
AGAGAGAGAGAGAGAGAGAGAGAGAGAGAGAGAGAGAACAGATAGATAATAGATAAACAAATAAAAATTTCAAAGAAGGTAGAAAAGCAATTGACCAGTCTCTGACCTCCGCAGGCACCTGCACAGGTTAGCACAGCCACGCATTCATGAATATATACTTGCATGTACCACATACGCAAATGCAAAATAAGCAAACAGATGTACAAACAGACACATATTCTGTGCTATTCACTGCCATTCTAGCCCAGGAGCTGCATTCCTTAGATAATCATTTACATTTCCTTATTTCCCTGAGGGAATCCGGACCCTTCCTTGGGTATAGATGCTCTAAATCAAAGAAAACATTTCATCTTGTCACCCAGAAACCCTGACTCTCACCCCATAAAAATAGCCATGCTTTTATGTTGGAAGTGCATTGGTGGGTAAGAATTGGAGAATCAAGTGTCTAGAACAACAGTCAGTAAAGACAACCACCAGTAGTTCTTCCCAGCAAGATGGTTTTTTCCTCCGTCTTTGGATAATGATTGACATGCTGACTTACTCTAACCAATATGTTATGATAGAAGTCACATTCTAACCAGTTCTAAGTCTGGCACCTGTGCCTTATGTCTATTTCCTACTCCAGCTACCATATGAGGAGCCCCAGGCTGTCCTAGAAATTGAGGCCCAGAAGAACAGAGACCATAAGGAAAGAGAGGCCATTTATAGGGAACAGAGAGGCACAGTCAACAGCCAAAACTGTAACATGATTTGACAGGAAAGCCTCAGTGTTTAAAATAAAATGTTTTTGTTTTTTTTTTAGAGATTTGCTTATGAGCATGGTGCTGGTATCTGCTCAACAACTGGTCACTGTCTTTTATGTGAATGAATGTTTTCCCTGCCTGCATTCATGTACATCCCTAGTGACCACAGAGGTCAGGAGTAGGCATCAGATCCCCTGGAACTGGAATTACAGGTGGTTTGTGAGCCTCCATGTGGACGCTGGGAACCAAACCCAGTCTTCTCTGTAAGAGCAACAAGTGGACAAAACGGCTCAACCATCTCTCCAGCCCCACGATTCCCTTTTTAGCCCAGTCTAGCCACTGTACTAGCCCAGCCCCACAATGCCCTTTTTAACCCAGTCTAGCCTCTGGCTGGGTACAGCTGTGAGAATGAGCATGGCAAACACAGAGTGAGCGGAAGGAGCCATCCGTGTGAGACTCATTCAGATTCCCAACCCAGACAATCATGACCAGTAAGAACAGACCTCACTCCCAGCCACTGAGTCCAGAGGGATTTGTTAAATCGCTGGTGATAGCTCAGACGACAAGCGTGCCTGAGTAGACAGGCAATAAAACATGAGTGGTTTGGAAGAGAGAAAAGTCTTATCAAATACACCTGTCATTGGGAACATCAAAGGATCAGTGTTATCACTGACCTCCTTGACATGTTTGTCACCATCTTTGATTGAGTGCCACATGTAACCTGGCTGACACCGTCTAGCTAGGCTTCCTGGGTAATATGTGTTCTGGCTCTTCAGCAGGCCATAGAATTGCTCCTCTCCCCCTGTCTTGAGGTAAGAAACACAAAACATTAGTTTATTCTCGGAAGGTGGATTTGGGGCTGTGGTTGTAACTCAGTTGGTAGAGTGTTTTAGACATGCCCAAAGCCATGGGTTTGATCACCCTGTAAACTAGGTACACTGATGCTAAAACTAGCACTGGCAAGGCAGAGAGAGAAGGATCAAGAATTCAAGGTCATCCTCGGCTACATAGCTTGTTTGAAGCTATCCTGTTCTATGTGAGACTCTGTCTCAAAGACACTAAAGGAAAAAGATGGATTCTTAAATGTATCCTCATAAACAGTGGCCCTCTGCTCCCTTGGGTAGCCCCTATATCCCACTCTCTTCTGGCTCTTGTGTTAAGAGCTCTATGGCACAGAGTGTGGGGAACACCAGAGCAGGATCCAAAGTTGAGGTCACTAAGCCCTGCCATCAGAGAATTTCTAGATACAGTTCCTCAGTTCTGAGTTGAAAAGTAGCAGGTGTTTAGTAAACATTGTTCATCCAATAAATGGTTTATTCTATGGGAAGCTCATTTTCTCAAGCTAGACTCTAAGCAGATCACAGTAAGGTGGCCATAGAATCCCAGACTTCTAGGTGGCTACTGACCTTGCCATTATCTAGCAGAATGAGTTAGGCCCTACCCCTGTCCCTGGAGGTGGAGCCAGCATTTTATTTTAACAATAGGTGTTTCAGGCAAGATAAAGTTAGAGGTCCACCTATTTAGTCTAAATTCACCAAAGTCACACAACAGACAGTAGCTTCAAGTAGAATGAGGATGCCAAACTACCTGGGTTTGCCCAAAAACACGCAGTTTCCTATGTCATGAAACTCTCGGTTTATATTATATTGCTCTAGCGAAATACTTGATACCAGATGACTTACGATGAAAGAAGACTTATGTAGCTCCCAGTTCTAGAGACTGGGAAGTTCAAGAGTATGGTGCTAATGTCTGCTCAGCACCTGGTCATGGTCCTTTTGCTGCCTCACAGTGTGGTGCCACATGGTAACACAGGTCAGGTTTCTTCTCGTCTTATAATGTTCCTAATGATGGGCCAGTCAGATGGCTTAGTGAGAAAAAGAGGTCCTGATGAACTGAGTTCTGTCTCCAGGACCCATAGTGGAAGGAAACTTGTTCCCTGACCTCTACATACATGTGATACGTGTGGACCCACACAAACACAAACACATCGCATGCAGAAATTAAGTGAAATACTTTAAAGTTATTAATGAAACAGTGATTCCCTTACTCTATGACATCTAACACTAATAACCACCCCAACCTCCTGATGCACTTTAGATGAACGTCTGAACTGGGGTGGGGGATTGCATTTCTAACACGTGAACTTTGGAGGGGATGATACTCAAAATGCAGAAAGCAGAAAAAAATCTAGAAAACTTGTGACAAGTTAGTAATAACGATTGGAGCTCAAGTTTCCCAACTCTTAAGCTTTTGCATGGCATTTGGGTAACCTAGGTGAGATGCTGTGTGGTGGTGCGGAGCAACCTAGTATTTTCATTTTGCAGAGCAGAGAGCTCTAAAGTACAGGAACATTAGTAACTCACCCACCCAAGACTGTGCAACCAGGACCCAGAATCTACTGTCTGCTCCACCCACTATACGTTGTTGTTATCCCATGATTCCCAGCCACTTCCCTAGTTTTTAACAAAATCTCATCCCCTTATCTTCATAACTCAGCTGCCAGTTGCAGTTATACCTATAATCAGTCAATCTGCTTGATCCAAACTCTAACAGTAGGGATGGAGATGGAAGCAGGGACCAAGACTCAGATCCAGTGTGTTCCACACAGCTCCTAGCTTAGAAGGAGACCCGGGATTGGTATGTGGGATGGAAACAGAAGCATTAAGCACAGCGAGCTGGCTGAGGTGGAAAGCCAATGTTAACAGTTCCTGCTATGTTTCAGATGTCACTCAGGAACAGAGATGGGCCAAACTTAAACTTCACTTAATCCGCTGGGCTTATTTTGAAAACTTGGATTTAACTACCTGTAGGAGATGGGCATCTGCTACTTATTTTATATGTCACATTCCACCTTGAGGGCATGTCAGTTTGTAACTGTGTTCCTGAATCCCTAACATCAGTTCGTTGATGCCATACCACAAGCCTGTGCAGCTACGTCTTAAGAATGAACACCTGAAGCTTGGGTGGAACAGGCTTCCAGCTGAGGTCACGGTTCATGCACAGAGGACTAGAACTTGGGATTTACCCTCTTTATAACTCCATCCTTCCCCTACTAGAGTCCTTGGGGCATTATGGGAACAAAGGTGCCATTCTATGTCCAGTGACATGTTTGTGTGACCAGTCTGAGGTTTATGCCAAGAGGAGAATCCTGTTATCATCCAGTCAAGTCAATTCAAATGTATCCCAGGGACCCTAGCATGGTTCTCTCCCATGATGCAACCCTAATGCCCTCAGGAGGAGAGCATAAAGGTTCCAGAAATTAGATGGAAGTCAATTCAATTCTGGGAAATAATTTTGGACATCCTGGTGAGAACTCTGTTTGTCTCTATGCTCCCTACCCCCACTTTGAGGCAAAGTCTTACTTTGTAGCACGTGGTAGCCTAGAAGTCACTATGTTGCCCAAGCTGGACTCAAATACATGATGATCCTCTTGCTTCATCTTCCTGAGTAGTGGAATTGCAAGCCTGAGCTGCCACATCCAGTTTAGCAATAAGTTTCATTTGTATGTTTGATAAGCCTCTAGTGAAAAAAAAAATAAAATAAAGGAAAACTGGAGAATTAAGAAGAAAGGGTGCAGAGAAAATGGCTCAGTTTAGTAAACTGTGTGCCCTGCAAACATGAGGACCTAGGTCAATTGCCAGAATCTGTGTGAAAATGCCAGATGTGGTGGCAGACCCTCATAATCCCAGAGCTGGGAAAGTAGAGACAGGAATGTAATGGGGCCTCACTGGCAAGACAGCCTTGCCTAATTGGTGAACTCTAGACCAATGAGAGACCTTGGATGTATTTCTGAAGGCAACACCAAGGTTTGTCCTCTGGTCTCTACACATGCCCTCTTCCATAAATCAACGTGGGAGTGTGTATGCTGGTGCGTGCGCATACACACACACCCTGCACGCACATGCACCAAAGTAGCATAAAGAAGATGGGAAGAAGGATGGGGTAGGGGTGTGACTCATTTGCTAGAATGCTCTTCTACCACACACAGGAGGAAAGAGATTGGGTATCATGAGGAGAGAGCACTTTTAGGAAGTGGTGCTAGGGTGGTGGCTAAGGAGATGGCTCAGCAGATAGGAGCCAGGATTGGCTCCCAGCACCTCCCTCAAAAGGCACACACTGTCTGCAACTCCAGTTCCTCATTTTAAAAAGAAATAAAGACATCCCTCAGCTCCTGGCCCTAATGTAAAAAGTGTGAGAGGAAGATTGGTTATTAAATGTGTTAACTTTCTCTGGAATTAAGATAAGCAGGTACTTGCTAAGATAGGCATCATTCCCAGGGCCAGACAAACTTTCTCTGTGAAAGGTCAGGCAGTAAACATTTTCAGTTTTGTGGGCCATAGTGTCTCCACAGCAAATACTTGGGTAGCAGGCTTTCTTTGGGACCACAAACCAGCTCCCAAATAAAGACATGGTGACTAAATATTAGATATGAATCCTCAACCTTAGCTTATGCTTATGCGTGTCCCATTAGCTTTTATAACTTAATTTAACTTGTTTCTCTACATCTATGTTTTGCCTCCAGGTTTTTACCTTTCTTCCACTCCGTGTGTTCTACTCTGTGTCTGGCTGGTCCTGGCATCTCTCTCTCTCTCTCTCTCTCTCTCTCTCTCTCTCTCTCTCTTTCTTTCTTCTTGCTCAAGCCCAGATTCTTCCTCTTACTTACTCTCTCTGCCCAGCAATCCCACCTTTTGTGCCTAGCGATTGGTCATTCAACTTTATATTAGACCAATCAGGTGCCTTAGACAGGCAAGGTAAAACAGCAACACATCTTTAATTAAACAAAAGCAACACACCTTTACATAATTAAAGTAATATTCCACAACATGCTTGCTTATGTCCTTGTAGCTCAAATATAGCCACAGGCAGTATGTAAACAACTGGCTATAACTACATTTCAATATCTACAAAAATCAGCTTCAGGTCAAATTAGAATTGCAGGTGAAAATCAGCTGACCCCAGATCAATACTGCTGGAAGAGACTTTGCTGGAGTCCCAGTAAAGAAGATAGGACATGAACCAAGAATAAACAGGATTTAAATTTAGGGTTCTCTTCACAGGTAGAGCAGTCATGTGAAGATAGCTGACTCCAAGACTCTATGTAGGAGGATCCTGAATTTGAGATGAGAAGGTCTAGAGTAGGCAAAACCAGAATCTACGAAGGGAAGAGGACAAACCTAAGAACCATATTCTCCGAGAGTTGAGAGAGAGCAAGGAAGGGCTAAGAGACACTACATGTAGTTTCCAATGTCAACGACTTCATCATGCACAATGACTGAGGAGAGAGACATCAACGTTATCTAACAACCCTGTCAGGTATCTATTTTCCTTATTTTCCTTTGAGGTTACCAAAGACTAAGCTGTAGCAAGGCAGTAAATATCAAAACTGAAGTTCGCTTGGCTCTCCACTGTGGCTTCTTCTTTTCCCGTCCGCTTTTGGATTGGATACAAGGTTTTCTAAGGATGACTTAGCAAAACATATATTCAGAAAATTTCTCCTGGAAGCCTAATTAAAAATAATTACATACCTTAAAAGACACTAAAAAGAAAGTAGGCATGCCAGCAAGGAAGACAGTTCATATTATATCAATGTCTTTATGGGGTTGGATTCTGTTCAGAAAAATCTCAGGCTCAAAGGGTAATTGCTGGCAGCATACAAAATCCATCAACCCATAATTAACATGTGACAATTATTCTAATTGCCTCTAACAACATTTCTATGTTTTTAATTGTAGAGCAATTTGCCAATCGTATTGTTAATTGGCAATTCATATTTTAAACACATCAAGGACAACGCAGCTTTATTTCTTCCCAGGCACGGAAGGCATTCACTAAATTTTTAGGAGACATTTGCTTCTCTTCTCTGACCTGGGGACCCTCCTCGGGTGGCTCTGACTACAGTTGCTTCTGGCCCAAGTGTATTTTCTTGTGTAACTTAATCTCCCTTTAAGCATTTTAATACATTTTTCTAACAATTCACTAGACCAGATCCTTGGTTCCTGCTAGACACCCTAAACAGGGCTCCCGTTGACTTCAAAAGGAAAATAGGGTGTGCAGGGTGGGGGTGTGGGGAGACGAGGAATCTGGTTCTTGGTTCAAAAGCCCTGCACACACCATAAAACCTCCCTGGTGTCTTCCTGTGTGTTAAGGGCCAATTACAGCTTGTGAGGGAGGCCATTGTATGAAACCACCCTGGCAACTTGGGAACTTACTGGAAAAACTCAGCACAGAGTGTGAGACCAAGCTGAGTGGCCCTGGCTCCCAGGCAGACCCCCAGCTGCTCACAGAGAGGGGCTCAGAAGAACTGCCTTAAAAGACAGAAAAGCAATAAAAACAGCTTCTCTCATGTTTGGCTTCTTGAAAGTGTTTTGTGTAGCCTGAGTTAGCCTTGAACACTCCATGTAGTTGAGGATGATCTTGAGCTTCTATCTTCTTTCTTTCTTTCAACTCCAGAGGGCTAGGATGACAGATGTTGGCCACCAAGCCTGGTTAACGTGGTACTGGGGTTTGGAGCCAGGACTCTGTTCACACTAGGCTAGCTCTGCATCAGCTGAACTGTTTCTCCTCTCTCCTCTCTCTGTCTCTGTGTATCTGTCCCTCTTTCTACTTCAGCATGTGTTTATAACATCAAAGATTTAAAAATAACTCATCAGCCATGCATCATCCTGCTGTCCCAAATCCAAGGGTCTCTTTCCTCCAGGGGATTTGAGACTGGGGTAGTTTGCCTCTTATCTGAGGCTTTGAGCTGCAGAACTGTCCCAGCGGGCTATTAGCTGTCACCTCAGGCATTTGTCCTGCCTGAGATGCTGCTTCTGTGTGGAGGGGTCCAAAGGCACAAAGGGCCTTTCCTTGCTTCTCATCTCCCTTACTAAAACTATGACCCATGACTGTGAACTCAGTCTGATGATGTTAAATTAAGCTGTTAAGAATTTAGTGACAACTGGTGTTAGGGAGATAGTTCACCCTGTAAGGTTCAAGCAGGAGGACCTGAGCATCAACCACAGAATCTATAATAATAATAATAATAAAAAACCTACATGTGGTCCAGCATGTGTTTGTGAGCCCAGTGCTGGTGATGTGAAGATAGGCAGATTCTGGAGTTCATTGGCCAGCCATCCTAGCCTAATCAGCAAGCTTAGTATCACTAAAAGGTACCCCAGTACCACTGAAAGATCCTGTCTTGAAACATAAGGTCAATAGCACCTGAGAAATCACTCCTGAGATTGACATCTGGCCTACACAGACACACACACAGACACACAAACACACACCTGCCTATGGCAGGCAGCTGATGGAAACTATAAACCCACATTTGTAACCATGTGGCACTCTTCCATAGATAAGGAAAACCAGAAAAAGTCACATGTCTTTTCCAGTCTAGCACTGTTTTCAAACTAGTACATCCTCCAGCCAGGCCCAGGTCTTCTTCCAAACACAGGGGAGCTGAGTTCTGACTGTTAGGACCTATGGACATTGTCCCTAGGGACTAGTCAGAATCCTGGATATGGAGCCTGGACATCTTGTGTATTGATGAGTTCAGTGTGTGGGAAGGGTTAGTAAGACTTCCCTCAGTTAAATCCTGTGCCAACTCATGGGGCAGGTAGGGCGGGGGGCTTCTCTGCAGATCTGCAGGCTGGAATAGTTCAGTCTAGACCAGAGTTTGCAAACTGGAGGCCCACCCACAGGCTGGATCAGGCCAGCAGATGTGTTTTGTTTGGCCCACACGGGGTTTTTAAAAAATCGACTTACTTGCCAACATTCATTAATGGGAATATACTACACAAAAATCTGGGGATCTGGCTTCTTTGGGAAAACAGGACTATCTAGCCACTCTCAGGCTGCATTCCTTCTATAACAACAACAGGCTGGAGAGGAGCCACCAGCCTTGTGAGTATAGCCTGTGTTGTCTGGCTCACCACAGCCGGCACAGCTCCCTCCTGTCCCTTGGGGACCAGGCATGCCTGGCTCATGGGACTTCCTAGACCAGGTACTTCTGACTATGAGAAGGATGGGAGTGCAGTACTGGGACTCCTTATCTGTCCTCACAGGACAAGGTGGCCACCAACCCACAGCTGTGCGGGTCCTCAGAGAGTTAAGGAAGGCAGTATTCAGTGTATGCATGAATCTGTACAGGTCCCCGCCTACGACAGGACAGTGTTTGGAGCTGAGTGCACAGAGGGGTGGATGGTTCTCAAGCCTGTCTTTACCTACCTGGCTTTATTCAACCTCAGGCTTGGGCTTGCTTGCAGAGGAAAACCGTCCCACCTCTGGACTATCCGCCCACTCACTGCATGCTACACATTTACTGATCGTTGGTGCCTTGGGCCGGGTCACATTGCCAGGCCAGATGGCCCCACACCTGTCTTCCTGGGGGCGTTATTTCTCAACCCGTGGTTCAGGTTCACACACCTCCTGGTGGATTCCTGAGCTCCACCCACATGAACTGAACCTGGATTTCTGAAGGCAGGGCCAGGCATCCACACTGGCGCACCCAGGGAGGTTATTACAACAGAGGCAACAGACCACAGCTTTTGGTGGGTCTTTTCGTATATCATCGCAGACCTGATAGAGCTACGGTAGAGTAGCTCCACTTTGCAAAGAAGTATGATGTGTTCCAGGGAAGTTAATAAACCTGCCAAAGGTCACACAGCCTGTAAGAACCAGAGTCTGAAATTTCGTTCATTTGTTCTAGTTATTAAATCACTGCCCCCAAGTGATAGGGAGTCAGGCAGATTCATGGTTCTCCAAGCCCCTCTGTTTGGGGTGGGGGGCACTCTGTCAGCTGCAGTGGAACCAGACAAAAACTTCTTACCAAAATCTATGATACCATGTCATTGGGTAACAGAAAGTACCTTATATTGCTAGGAGTGGCAGTTCACATGGGCAACCACAGCACCCAAGAGGCTGAGGGCATGAGAATCACTATAGGTTTTAGGCCAACCTGGGCTACATATGGAGTTCCAGTACAGCCTGGGCAACAGAAAGAGAACCTGTCTCAAACAAACAAACACCAAAAACGAACAAAAAGTATCCTGTGTCTCATGCTGCCTACTCTGCTAGTTTCTCATTCTTCCCCCTAACTTTTCTGCTGTCTTCTGATCCCCATGTAAGAACTTAGTACGTATCCTGCTCCNTACAAGCCCCAAAGGCAGAAGCTGTTTCCTTCATTTACACCGTGAGCACCGTGTGAGCAGCGGCCCCGTGCCTGCAAATTGAGCTGGGGCTCTATGGTGCCTCCTGCGTCTGGATGGAAAGGCCTTGGTGCTGCCCACTCACTTCGCTAATTCCCATCATGTCCTTCTGCTCCTATCACTGATGCTGGAAAATGCCATCTCTGGCCCAGTTCTGCCACCTGGCAGAGAGGAGAGGACTCTCCTATTGGGACCTTCCAGCCACTCTGTATCCCACCTCTCTGCTGCTCCTGACCTTCACACCCAGCCTCTGGACCCCTAAATAAGTGGGCGCACAGATGTGCTGTCATTTGCCAGATCGTGTTCTTGTTCGCGACGATGTGGCAAGAGCTTTGCCTGGGTCTGGGTGCAACTGTGTGACCACAGGTTCTTTCCCTCACTGGGCCACTTTGCTCATTGATTAAGAGAAGATGTTGAGGGCTGGAGAGATGGTTCAGCAGTAAGCAGTGCTTACTGCACTGGTGGAGAACCAGAGCTTGGCTTCCGTCATCAGGAAGCCTTCTGAACCTTCTGAAATTCCTGCTGCAGGAGATCTGGAGCCCTCTTATGGCCTCTGCAGGCACCTATACACACACACACACACACACACACACAATTAAAAATAATCTTTAAACAAAAGAAGAGGATTTTTGAGTTAACATGGACTGTCAATGTCTTTTCAAGGATACAACTGTCCTGGTGACCCCTGTGTCCCTAGGGCCACATGCAGAAAAGTCTCTCAGCTTGTAGGATGAACCCTAGAGTATCATCATCCCCTTGGCAGTGTTTGACCCAGGGCCAACACCAGCACACTTAAGAAACCGCTCCCCTTCCGTGTTTAGTAACAGAAATCAATATGGATGAAAATAAATAGAATATGGCCCAGGCAAGCATAAGACACAAGTAAGTGGAACGTTCTCGGGTGGCAGCTGGGGAGAGCCTGACCCATAGGATTCCTTAATTCCATTTCTCCTTCACGAATGAATGAGCAGAAGACTAGTACACAGAATTTCCTCCAGTTGTCAGCTCAGACACACCAGGGCTGCACCAAGGAAACCGAGCGCTAAGCATCTTGTCTCCCAGCTCACGCGTGTGCTTCCTTGTTATTCTGTTTGCATAGGGAAGCGCCAAGAATACACGTACACACTCCCCCTCATGATGGAGACTACACATTTGGATGCGATAAATTTCTCTTTTTAAAGAAAAATGCCAGGAACAGCTGGTGGGTGTGAAAATGAAAATGGCCTGGGCTTGGGTCTGTTTCCTGAAACTCACGCAGGCCTGCTCGGGACCCAGTCATGTGACGCCAGGGCAAGCTTCTCCACCTGGTCCCTGCTGCTGCACAAGCCTGGGCCTTGGGCCAGACAAAGATTCTGGAGTGCGTCTGAGGCATAGAAAGACTCTGGTAAGTGTGTTTGCCACATGGGACATTGTGTTCTGGAGGCGCAGGGCCCACCTGAAGCTGATGGCTGAAATCGGGGTAGAAGCTGGTTAGCTGTCCCTCCTCAGACAGACTTTACCATCGCTGAAGACTGGGAAGCATTTTCTCATTGGAAATCTACAATGTTCAAGAGGAGATGGGAACATGGGAAGGGCCTCCTGGCTTTCCAGAGCCAGGAGTATCTGTCACCCAAGCTGCACCCCACTCCAGAAGCAAATAGCTCTCATTCCCTGTGGTCAGTTTGTCCTGACTGAGACACTTAGACAATGACAAGGGCCAGCAGCCATCAAGCCCAGTTGGGGCAGCATATGTTATATACCAAGCCAGGCACCTTTGTCCCTGAGGGAAGGAATAGTCATTCAGGGGCTCATTCTCCTTCCATGAAGTGTCCATGTACTTCAGGGCCTCCTGCTTCTCTCTGGGCAGCAAATTCATCG
>LOEQ01010344.1:69463-87844 GCA_001685075.1 Bramus lutescens | reverse complement strand
GATGATGATGATGATGATGATGATGATGATGATGTGTGTGTGGGTGTGTGGTGCTCCTATATTCAGGTTTTATCTGTATCCTGGGAATTAAATGGCTACTACAAATTCCTTTAGTCCCAGCAATTTGGGGCCGCCCCTCTTTCATTTCAAAATATTACAAAAAAAAGAGACTACACCTTGGATTTTCACTCCATTTCCCCTGCCTGAACTATTTAGTCATATACACATATTTGTATCATTTTCTATTTCCTCTTCTTTGGTATATACAGAAAAAAAAAAGAATTTGAGAGTTTAGAGTAGAACCTAAATGAGAATGAACAATTAGCAGGTTTTCTAAATGAGCAAGGCGGAAGGGTGCTGATTAGTCTTAAAAGTGTGTTCACAGAAAGTAGTATTAACCAACCTTGCTCTGGCTCAGCCGCACTGCAACCTGAAGGCAACCTTTGTGCTTCACTGAGATCTCATAATGATCTTACATACGGGACACAATAAGTTTCATTATCTACACATGCAAGCATGCAAGTGGGAATGATTGAAAAGGTGTATTGTCTCTTTAAAAATGATGACACCATCTTTTAGTATCTTTCCAATGTTTGAAAAGTCACTTAAATTTTCATTCTCTTGGTTTTTGGGTGAATAATAAAAATTGTGGCTTTTCTTTTATACTTTGAGGATAGTGTTTCCCTGGGCTAAACATGGGTACATTCCATAGTATTTAAAGTGGAATATTTTAACATCAAAGAAATTAAATAATAAGACTTGAGGTACTCGGGTATTTTGCAATGGCATAAGGAAGAGAAAACAGGCATGCTCCTTAGCTGCTATTTAAATAAAAATATAAAAGCTGGATGTGTTAGTGCGGTCCGTAACAGAAGCAGGAGGACTGCTGCAAGTCAGGATCATCTGGGTTCATGTAGGCGGCTCTGTTTCTAAAGGAGTAGACAACAGCAGCCAATAGAGTTACAGGTGATGATTATTAATAGTTATGGATCCCCAAACTACAGCAACCAAAAAAGAAAACTGTGAATAAAATTTATAAATATTAATTGGGCTTTCTGCCCAAGCTTTTCTCTAAAAACACAGCAGCGTTTTTCATTACTTTTTCTATATCCTTTTCTGGTTGAGAAGAAATGAGAGACTATCTCAAAATTTGGTTGAAGAAATAAGCAATATTGAAAGAGAAAAAGAAACAACTCTGAAACAGTGAAACGACTGTCTTTCTTGCCCTGAGAAATTGATTTGACTTGGGCTATATGATGAAAGCTCCTGCAGGTAGAAGCTGTGTAGGGTCAGAATCGATGAACTTCTTCCCTTTAATTTCATTTGTTTGGTAAACTTTCTTTTCTTGACTTTAGCGCTTTCATCTGTAGGATGTGACTGCTAAGTTAGGTGTTTTTAGGTCTTTTCATTTCTACCGTACACTGTTCAGGTCAGTATCTTCATTTGCAAAATAGTGACAATATAAAAAGTGGGATATTGAGATTGTTATGGAAATATTCTGCAGTTTTGAATGGATTATTTAATTGATTACATTATCTCAAAATCTTAAAAGCTCAAGGATAAAAGCAATGTTAACTTTTATGAAGTTTTACATCTGGCTTTGTTTCTGCTGGTGTGTGAAATCTCTTATTTTTCTAACTTTTCTATAACCACAGAGTGACTGTACTTTTTAACATAATTTCTTCCCATCCATAATTGTATGATTTGTGACTGTTTGGGACTCTTTGAAAAAAGCAGGAGAAGGAAGGACATGAGGACTGTCTTGTAGAATCAAAATCCACCCGTTGTTATTCTCTGTTCTGAATCACAATCATTTTTCTTCCACATTTAGAAAAATAAAAAGGTAAGTGACACAAAGAACTATTTCTCTGATGAGGGGGGAGGGGTGGAAACCGAAGAGGAGGAGCTAAGAAATGTGACACGTTGAGATCACAAAGTGATTTTCACCCTCTCTTCATTATCGAGAGAGGGGGGGATTTTGTTGGTGTTGCTTTGAAGAGAGACTTGTGTACAGCAGGCTAGCTCTGAACTATGTAGCTACACTACATAGCTAACTATGTAGTCCAGGAAGGATAACCTTGAACTCTTGACCCTTCAAACACCACTTTCTAGTTGGATTTCTCGTGTGTGATCCTCTACCTGGTTAAAAGGAACATTTCTAATGTCAAAATTAGCATAGATTATAAGTAATTTTCAGTCTTCATTCCTGTGTGCAATGCTTACTGGCTGTTTCACTTGTTTTCAGAGTTTGAGGTTGCTCAATGACTTTGGATAAGCTGCTTTTGCTCAGGTACTCTTTCCTCATTATAAACACTGTACACCTAGCAGGTGAACTTTCTAGGTAAGATGTTAATTTTTGTAGATGTCAACCAAGATAATGACTAAGGTCATCATAGAACACAAAATTTTTTCTTCACATTTAAAATACGTTTCTTAGAAAATGATCAGAATCACACAAATTGAGACAGTCAAGGGTCAATGATTCAGGAAAAAGTAAAGCATTCTCAATTAGCAAGATATTAATGATATCATGAACATGCAGCTTTACAACCTCCAACTGCATAAAACACGAAAATCAATGGGAATAATATGTTTGACAAGTGCATATCCTAATGGACTTGCTCCCTGGGTCATTCTTAAAGAACAAACAGGGTTCTTCTTAAATTCTTCAATTGTAGAAGAGTGAGGGGCAATGAGTATCCCTTTAAGGACAGAATCACTGTCAAATAGGAAGTTCTGTTTTATAGATTAAAGAGTATTGACAGGCTTTGACAAGCTCCAATTACAGTAAATGTGTAAATGGGATGATAGAAAAATAGTAGAAAAGCCCAGGCAAGTCCTATATATAAAACAGTATAAAACTAAAGAAGAAAGGAACATGTAGACCTATACATGAATGTTGTGATGGTCATGTGGCTGAAAGACTAGGGCTGAGAGAAAAGGATCAAGTAACTGGGATTCCCAATACATTATAATGAGTCAAATTTTTCTTTTCTTTGATAGTAATTATGTGTAACCATTCCCATAATAGTTTTAAGGATACGCCTCACACTCAAGCGTTGTTTTGAGTTATACAGCTAGATTATGTGCACGTCTAATTGATTTCAAGAGTACTTTTCTTTACTCATCCTACAAGACTAACCAAGTTCTTTCAAGATATTTCAGATGAATAAGCTTGGTATAGACTGCTTATTTGTTCTGTTTCCTGTTTCGGTTTTAAATGTGCAAAAACATTTCTTAAAGAATATCAACTTTGGGGCGGGAGAGATGGCTCAGAGGTTAAGAGCATTGCCTGCTCTTCCAAAGGTCCTGAGTTCAATTCCCAGCAACCACATGGTGACTCACCACCATCTGTAATGAGGTCTGGTGCCTTCTTCTGGCTTTCAGGCATACATGCAGACAGAATATTGTATACATAATAAATAAATGTTTAAAAAAATCAACCTTATATAGTTCCATATACAGCGTTCTAACAAGCAATACTATTTTGTCAAACTTTATATTTATAGTTCCATATATAGTGTTATATAAAAGCAATACTATTTTGTAAAATTTTATTTCAAACTAGTATATATTTGTATAATGCAAAATCCAAATAACAAGATAATTTAAAAATCTTTATTCTACTGTTCTCTACCAATTATGCAGCAACATTCGATATTCCTTCTAATGTTAGGTCCCGATTATTCCCTCACTTTTTCATTGAGGGCAGGAGAAAAATGAAACAAAAGAAAATTCACAAACCCAATGTCTCTGGAACTCACAGACATCAGACCCTCCATAGCAGGTGGAAATTGATGAATCACAGTTCATGACACATATAGCATGGACTTTTGTAAGTTGTGCCAGGTGGCGGTGGTGCACCCCTTTAATCTCAGCACTCAGGAGGCAGAGGCAGATAGATCTCTGAAAGCTCAAGACCAGCCTAGTCTATAAAGATTCAGTCCAGGACAGGATCTAAAGCCACAGAAAAACTCTTGTCTTGAAAAAACATAAAAACAAACAAACAAACCAAAAAGAACTTTTGTAAATTTCATCATCCCTCTGCCAAAGGTAAGTTCTTCAGAGACAAGGATGACAAAAAATAACTGGATATAAAATACTTAGCACAATGCTTGTGCCCAATAAATACACACACACACACACACACACACAAACAAATGCAGTCTTTAGCAATGTTAGTGAAAAATGTTTTATTTGTAAAATAAACACACATGCACAAACACACAAGGCAAGGCATGAAAAGATACACTAAACGACAACATTTTATCACAAGAAGAAGAAAGACTTGCCCCAAGAATGTAGAGTGCTAGGTAGATTGTAGGTTCTATGGCACTGGATACAATGTTTTTTACCTCAGAGTTTCTTTGAAGTGAATATGAAAACTTTAGCTCAGAACTGTTTTAAAATGAGATAAATGGTTTCCTGGAAACAACTGTTTGTACTAGAAGGTCATTTCCCTGCATGAAATTTCAACATAATCCTTCTAGGTGCATACAAATGATAATAGTCACACCTCAGAATGTGACCAAGGACACCTAGCAATGTGGCCCAGCACAAAAGGGTAAACTTATATAAGATATCATGAGGTTGGATATGTCTTTATATTTCTTTTTTGGAAATAGATTGGGCAGTTCTCCAGCATGAACTTGAAGTTGCCCCATTTAGGTTCCAGAAATAAGGCTGAACATGCCTGGTAGATACTGTTCAAAATACCTGCAGAATTCTTGTTCATCTCTTCTTGATCATTAGCAAACCTTTTGAATCTATGACATCACCATATCCTGTTTTGACTGCAATCCTTGAACTTTGTATACTTTTAAAAATTAATAAATAATTGCTAAAAAGTGAAATGTGTAAAGCACTAAAGAGAGCCAAAGAGAGTTCTTTTGTTTTATATACTATTGCTTGTCGGGGGAGGATACGAATAGTCTAGTGAGCAGACAGGAAGTTAAATAAGTAAACATGATATATTTGGATATATCAAATATATCATCTGATAAGAACTTTTAGAGGAATAAATTTGTAGCAACATTTTGATGAAATGTTGTTTGAATTAAGTTCAGAATTGCAAATATATGTTATTTCATGGGTAAACAAGGGAAATATTTTCCTCTGTAGTCTTACCATAAAGAAATAAAGTTAAATACCTGGCAGGTGATACACAATATTAATTCCAGCACTCAAGGGGTAGAGGATGAATGATTTCTCAAGAGTTTCATGCCATCTCGGTTTATATAGTTCCAGGACAGTCAGTACTACAGAGAGAAAGACCTTAAATCAAAAAGTAAAGGAAGAGAGAAAGGAAAGATGAAAGAAAGGAAGGAAAGAAGAAATGGAGGAAGGGAGGGAGGAAGGAAGGAAGAAAAGAAAGAAGGAAAGAAGCAGTTAGATCTGAGAAAGTGTTCACATAGATATTTGCACAATGGGGATCACAGAGTGGGGGATCCTCATTTATATCCCCCACAATACTTATTTACATGGTCCACATGCCAGTCTTCTATTTAAATATGCATTTATTTTATCCCAGTCTTAACAATATTTCCTCTTCCCTAATGAAAGCTTTAGAAGAACAACACTAACTGTTCTCTGTACTTTTTATTTTGTCTAAGTGTGTGAACACAATTCAGGAAGAAATGCCCCTGTGAGTGTGAGGCAGCAGAGGGCAACACTGAATGTTTTCTGCTACTGTTATCAGGTGTGTGTGTGTGTGTGTGTGTGTGTGTGCATGCGTGTGTGTGTGTGCATGCGTGTGTGCGTATTTGTGTGTGTGTGCATGCGTGTGTGCGTATTTGTGTGTGTGTGTGTATGCTTTTTGATAAGTTAGCTCACTGAACCTGGATGTTGGAGCTTTCTATGTGGCTAGAAAGATTAGAATCTTTTTCACATGGCTCCTAGAGTTCTGCATTCCAATCTTCATGCTAACCAAGCAAGCAGTTTGCCAGCTGAGATATCTCCCCAATCCCAGCTCTTAATTTTTGTGACAATTTGTCAAAGTTCTGCTATATCACTAATGTTCATAAATGTACATCTAAACAGTGATTGTCTGACCTATAGGTACAGAGCTGCTCAGAGATTTAAGAATTTAAGAGATTTAGAATTTCAGCACTTAACATTTAGTGATTTGTTAAGACACGCTCACAATTTTGAATATTGGTTCAAATAGTACCAGTAACACTTGTGATAATAACTACTATTTTCCTGCTACGTGACCCTAGTGCCATACTTAAAAATCTGTAAACATAAATGTTAAAATGTTAAGACTTATTTTTAACACTTATTTTTTGTCATTAATCTTGCTGTCATTTTTTAATATACTACACTTCCTTATTCTATCTCCTTTGTTATTCACTTTGAATCTAGAAAGGTTCAGTCCTCTAACTTTTTTATTTTTTTAAAATTAATTTGGATATCTTCTTTTTGTGTTATTTTAAAGGTGTCATTATTCTTTAAGCAATGAAAAACATCACTTGTGTGTTTATCATCTGTACATGATTGCAACCTTCTGCAAGGGAAGTTCGCATTACTCATCCCTGTATCTATAGCAGCTGGCAAACTGAAAACCCTCAAAATATGGTTGCTGAAATCATAATGTTCATGTTATGCAAGATGGCATTATGACTAACTAGTATAATAATTCCATATAAATTAATGATATTTGGTAGATTTTATTAGAAACAACACTAGATCGAAAGAAGAAAATCATGATTTTAGGCCTTGATCTGTGGGTGACTAAATAAAAGGGAAGGACCATTTTGAACCATAATCTCATAATCTTTATAAAACAGTTAGACTGTTTTATAAAGTGCCTTGAAACACTATGATTTCCATGCATTTATCTACTTATCATTGGCTCATTATCATATATCATTAAAACCTGTGAAAATATTTTTGGCTAAGAGCTACAAGTACATATATATATGCATATATATGATAGTAATATACATGGAAGTGGGGGCTTATGAGAAAACCTGTATCCCAAATCAAGTGTCAGAACTTATGTACCTAAATCATTGGTTTAATTTTTAGTTTTGACCTCATAATTTAAGAATACCATATCCTCCTTTTTACATATTTTCCCTGACATATACATTTCCTTCTCTAATGACGCTTACATATTGAATTTATTCCTGCAGTGTTCCAATAATACTTGATAAGTTATTAGCATCTTTGAAAATATATTTTGTTGTTACTGAAATGTTATATTGTGAGCAAGAGGATTTACGTACATTAGCACTCTTTGTTCCCATGCCTTAAATTTGTCCTAACATGATTATGTCATATGTACTATACGGCAATTTTAAAATGTGTGCAGAGTCAGTTAAAATCAGGGAGCATGACCCCACCCTGAAAAAAGACGATTGAAAGAAATCACATACTAGTTCAGAATTGAGAATAATAGAAGATTATTTATTTAGGGGTAGACTCACAAAATCAATATTCTCTGCTGGAATGGAGGACAGTAACCGAATCCCACAGCCGAAAAAGAGGCCGGATGTGGGCTTTATATCGACATAAATGAATATGAGGCCACGCTCAAGTGGGCGAGTAACTTAAAGGCTACTACTGGTTGTAGAAATTCCTACAGCACCTCTCCCTTTTGTTTAAATAAGAGAGTTCTAAGATTAATACAAAATTATATACAATCAGAACAAATATATCAAGGAAGAAACATCTGATAAATGTTTCAATAATGAGTTTAAGTCTTGTATAATAAATGAGTTGACCAAGTCATGAGAGGAAAGTAACTACAACTATCTAGTCTTCAACCCCATTGAAGATCAGAGAAGGGGAATAATATTATTTAAGTAGGCAGGAAGTGCAATCAAGCAACTTCCAAAAATGTACAACAAGTGACAGAGACCACTGGCTACCTGGGCAATCACCAAAGTCTCATTTGCAACTTTGAAGCAACCAACTTTGACTAAGGCCTAGAATAACTGACACACCATTTTCAGAGGCAGGGAGATTTTCAAAACCGTCTTACCTTGTCCTGGCAAGATTTGACAAGATTTCTTGTATCTTGCTTGTCCTGTCTGGACATCGCGCTTTTTGTCAGTGGTTGATACACAGGAAGTTCCTTGCCCAAAGGCCAATTTTGCCAAGAAGAAAACAAGCTCCAAGTGGAGTGTCACCATAGCCATGTAAGCCTTGCAGAATACAATCCATAGTATTAGCAAAAACGTTACTAAAAATTTCAATATTAATGTAGTCTGCCATATTGATTTATTAATTACTTGTTATGAGATNCCATGTAAGCCTTGCAGAATACAATCCATAGTATTAGCAAAAACGTTACTAAAAATTTCAATATTAATGTAGTCTGCCATATTGATTTATTAATTACTTGTTATGAGATCCAGTAATTGTTTTAGGTGTAATAATCTTTCTTGTCCAGCAGGTGTTGCGGTTGCAGAGTCGCAACTAGCAGTGATGCAACCTGTGGTGGCAGGAATGGTCCTGAGCTGCTTTAGTTTCCTGCCTTGGTACTGGTAAAATACTGAGAAATATGCTTTGCTTGACAAATTAAAAGCAATTAAATCAACTCCATACTCGGAGCAAAAAACCCAGAACTCACGGGAAATTTTCAAGTCGGCACACACAGTAAGCTCTGCTGTGGTGGGGATTCTACAAAAACAAACAAACAAACACAAAACAAAACAAAACAAAAAAAACAGGTAGAAAGAAGGCAGGCCTGAGAGACTTTCTCGGCCTTGGACTGGTTAGGCCTTTAGGCCATCCACCAGTTTGGTGTGGAGTCCAAATCCACGTGGGGTGCCAGATGAAGATGGATGCTTAAAAGAAATCCCACACTAGTTCAGAATTGAGAATAATAGAGATTTTATTTATTTAGGGGTAGACTCACAGACCACAATCCTCTGCTGGAATGGAGAACAGCAACGGAATCCCACAGCCGGAAAAGAGACTGGATGCACGCTTTAGATTGGCATAAATAGCATAAGGGACCACACCCAAGTGGGCTGGTAACTTAAAGGCTACTGGCTGTAGGATTTCCTACAGCACCCTAGCAATGGTGTAAGCAACCTAAACGTGTTAGAGAAGAGAGAAATTACACAAATAACTCAACATTGTAGCTTATCTCAGAAACTGTTTACCATAACTACATTTTAAATAACCATGTCTCAAAGGTCTTAAGTAGGCAACTAAATTTTGATGATTTTCATCATAATTTCTCAATTACCTCAAAAATGATAAATTCGCTGAAAGCCTATATGGTTTCAGTTAGAAAGAATATGTGTCCATACTACTCAAAGGATCACATAAGTAGATAGTTACTTTTTAGAGGTTAAAGAAAATCTGTAGGAGTGATTTAATTTTTTCTTTCAAAACATGGTTGGATTTTCAGTTACAAAGCAAGAGAACCACAGTGCAATTCACTAACAATTTAGGTATAGCAAAGAATCTGCCTCTGTTGTTCCATACGGGTGAAATGCAATAATTGGAATAAACATTTCTTACTCAAACTTCTTTGCATTAATATCTGTCTATGTAAATGAAAGTTTCTTATTGTGAGGAGAACAGTGAAGGCTGATGCCAAAATTGATCAATAGAGTGAAATTTAATGTGTTTATTTCATCTTATAGGTTTTACCCTAGGGTTTTATGCCAATACAAGGTCTTTTATTAAATTTACTTTCATGAGTCACTAGGGTACAAGCCATACTCACAATGTGTTTTATTTTAGGCTCACAGATGTTTCTTTGCTCTAAATGTGCAAGACTGAAATGATTTTTTTCAAAACATTTAGTAAAGGTGATATAGGAATAGATTTTATTATCTCATTCAAGTTAGTACTCTTTCCAAAATTCAATCCACTTTCCCAGAAAAAAATGAGCTACCTGAGCTATGCTATTAGTTTTCAACTAATTTTCTTCATGAAAAAAAATTATGAGAGAAATCCAGACTATGGTAGCCTTAAACTTAAGGGAACTGCAGGGCTTCATGATCATTGGCCAATGAAAGAACTAAGAAATGGTTAAACCTCTTCCATGCAGGATGGCTACACTGATTTTACAGATCAAAGGACAAAACAAATAACATTTTATGTGCTACCATTACTGTGGTCAAGTGTATGCCCCACATACCTGAGAACTCAGGTTCAGAGGAAGTAAAGAAAACAAAACACTATCCTGAACCCCTATGTAAGTGTAAACCCACCTTGTGTCAATACTTAGTTGATTTTGCTCATTTTTTTTTTGTCTTCAGAAACATTTCTGCCATTGAGGATTTTTAGACATTTTAAGTAATCCTGATTCAGGGCTCATCACAGGGGAAGCATTCTGGAAAGAGACGATAGGGTGGCATCAATAGAGCAATGCATGGAAAGTGTGGACAAGAGGCGTGAAAAGTGCTGTGGAGATGCTAGACTTGGCGTTTTCACATGGGCATTGTTTGAATAAGGCATGGTCATGACTGCTTCACATATCTTGATGTTATTTATGAGATGAGTGAGTCTTTTGCTCAAGACCCATGATTTTGAAAATTATTAAAATTATCTGTATTGCTAACTGCTAGAAAAGTGTCACAATATATATGTCAACTAATAATAAATATCTACATATTCTATTCAGGAAATAATATACCTTTAGGGAATCAGTGAAATTGATCTTAGTTACATCTTAAATTTACACACATATGATTCCCAAGATTTGTCCTATTTTGCTAGGTTCTATTGCAGGTACTATATTAGCTCTGCCAGTGATTATGATTATGTAGCACCTCAGGAGGATAACTCACACTACTTTTCTTGGGAGCCCACTTTAATCTCACATAGTGGGCAACTGTTTATACCATATTGATATTCAAATATCTATCTCTACTTGAGAAACTGACAGGACACCATAGAAATATTTATGCTAATCTATGTTTAGGAAGACTTAGTTTGCATATACCACCAACTAGTTTGTGATCCAGGCATTCCAAAGGAGAAGCTCTTTGTGAGGTAAGAAAACGGTTTATTTGGTATGGGATCATGAAACTAAGCTGCAGATATGCTAAAACTCTCCAAAGTGTTGTCTGGTCAGTGTGCACCCTGTGCAATGTGGTGCTATTTTGCTTGATGACTCTCAGTCTCTTGAATGCTTCTTGATTTGTTGAACACCAGATGTTAGGTGAAACCGTAGGTCACAAACATGAGTGTCCTGAATTCTCCAAATTTCCTATGCATTTATGAGACATTCTAGCCTAGAGACTCAAATGCCAGTTCTTTCTCTTAGGACCAAAACCAGCAAACAAACAAACAAAAATAAAAACAAAAAGCAAAAAGCAAAGCAAAGCAATACATGTAGCATAAAGGACCTTAGGGCATCTCCTTGTTGCAAACTGGTTTTGTTGTTATTGTTCACACCTAGCAGGATCACATATGGTGTTAGAATAAAACAATCCTGAGAACTAAAACAGCTCTTTGCATTCCTCTCCAGTGCATCCTCTGCTGCAGCCAGAGGTCTTTAAACAGCATTAATTAGAGTATGATAATTCTGTGGACAAAAATTTTTCAGAGCCTTCTCTGCTGATTTGTTTATTTTGTAGTCAAAATCCCTTACTTTAACTTAGAAAACCTTTCTTGCACTGCTCCTTCCAGACTCTTCTGAATAAGACTTTCCATTCTGGCCCCCACAACACACACCATGTCATGCACAAGTCTACTGATTTACACTACACCAGGATTTCCTCTTGCTCACTCTTGTTTCTCTATTCCCAAGTTTCTTCTATTTCCTAGCCTTGCCTCCCCTCGAATATTGTTTGTTTTAAGTCTCCAATCACATGTTCACTATAAACACTAGAGAAAATGACTCAATGGGCTCTGACGAAATAAGTGATCTTTGGAGAAAGCATAGATACTTTCTCCATGATTACCTCCAGAATGCAACTCATTTTTTCTCCATTCACTGCTGCTAATTAAAGTCTGACTGATGACCTTTCTCTTTCTCTTGTTTGCTCTCGTAGGACTGATATTTCTGAACTGATCTTTGTGTCTGCTTTCAGATTATTTCATGCTCACTTAGGGTCTGTATTTTTTCAATTGAGAACAAAAGAAAATGTATTAGAGTTTAATAATGCTTGAATCCTGTTATCTTCCCTGATCTAAAAAACAGGGCATAATAAGCGTAATGGCTCAAAAATGGGAAGGAATAATAATCATATGATTTTTGAAAATTATTTCTGCACTTCACATATTCATTCAAAACAGTGAACACCTTAGTGCATTATATGATCAGATGGATTAGAATTTATTTGAATGACCACTGTATATTAACTCTCTGAGGTCAAGCTAATCATTATTTAACTTTTTGTACATAGTATTTAATGCAGCGTGGTATGCATAACTGTTCTCACAATGAGAAAATATTCAGCGGTGAGAAGAGAAGAGCATTAGTTACTTTTCCGACAATGATAAAAATGTCATGACCAGTGCATATAAGGAAAGTTTATTTGCGCTAATAGTTCCCAGAGGACTAGAGTAAACTATGGCAGTGAGGAATAGCTGGGCAGGCTTTCTGGAGCAAAGAGCAGAGCACTTACATTCTCAACCCAACAGTGAAGCAGAAGAGTAGGCTGGAGGTGGCACTACTAGGCATTTAATAGTAAAGCCCATCCCCAGTGACATTCTCCCTCTTTCCTTCCTCTCCAAAGACTGCACCTTCCAAATGTCCCCAGACGGCATGATTAAATAGGGACCAAATGCTAGAATGTCTGATCCTGTGTGGTGTAATCTCACTCAAGCTACCGTGTGTGTGTGTGTGTGTGTGTGTGTGTGTGTGCTTGTGTGTGTGTATGTGCTTGTGTTTTGGAAGTAAAGGGTTTATCCTTTTCTATTCCTCAGCCTATAGTGAGGATCAATATCATAGCTCAGCTCAGGCACTAGACAAGTAAATATTTTGAACTTTAATATGCCTTTACCTGTAGTCAAAAATCTGTTTTTGGTGAAAAACCTAATGTCTTTGACTTAAAAAGTAATTAATTACTTCCTCAGATTTCTCTGTACCTGTCTAGCTACGCTCTATGCCATGCCAGGGAATAACTTTACCTCTGTAGAGGAAAAAAAACTGTGAAGATTATTTTGAGTAAGGAAGTCTCTGTCAGGGTAGCCAGTGCACTACACTGAGAGATCTGTATCCTGAATCACAATGTTTTCATTAAGTAAGGTCACCTTTTCTCCATAGAGAAGTGACCTTATCAATTCTTTCTTCTTGGTGAAGTCATTTTTATAAAATGCAGTGAGTAAGAATGAAACACACTTCAATTTTTCTCTTCAGAATTGGCATGAAAAGAAAGCCTAACATTTCTTAATAGACTAAAAGAAGGGCATAGCTGAAGAATCACAGTTGCATTTTGAATTCGGAAGCCATTTTTATGTTCTGAGAGAGATTGAAATTAAGCAGCTATTTATAGCAGCCTTGATAGTTTTAAACTTTGTTTTAAAATGGTTTTTATTTTGTTTTAGATTTCATGTGTATGAGTGTTTGCTTGCATGTATTTATATGCACCATGTGCATACTTGGTGTCCATAGAGGGCAGAAGACAGTATCAGATAGATCCCCTATACTTTGAGTTACAAGCGATTGTGAGGCACTGTGGATGTGCTCGGTACTAAACTCTGAAAGCACAAGAGCTCTTAAATGCTCAGCTATCTCTCCAGACCCAAACATTGTTTTAAAAACTGCTTATTTAATGAATATGTTCTGAACACCCACCGTGTGCTGGCCACTATATTAATTAAGAGAGATGGACTTTTAAATAAGGGAGCAGAGTAGCTGCCTCTTATGAAGTTTTAATTAAATGTGCAAAACAGAAAACAAGGCCAACCAATACATAATTTAAATTAAACAATGGTCATTTTGGCTATGATTTATAAACAAACAAACGCTATATTAAAAGTTTCTGCCCACAGACAGATGTCTACGTTTTCTTAATAAGCTCCCAATGATAAACGAAAGAAGGATTCTACCAACATTCACTGTAGAGAATCAAAGGCTTTTGGACATACTGGCCTCAGCCGAGACAATTGTAGGCTTGAGAAGGAAGCAATCAGCCAAAGAGGAGGCACGACACTGATGTTTAGTTATTAATGAGAGGAGGTTTCCGATCCTAAGGAAGAGAATGAGGTCTATTGGGGTGTGGTATCATGTGTTTGATTTAATTTTATGAGAAAAAGCCAGAATGGACTCAATGGACACCTAGGAGACACGGCGTAGTTTCATCAGGGAAGCACAAGGAATGCTGCAGTTGTCTGTCACTTGGCTCAAAGAACCGCGGTGTTTGCTTGCTTTTTTGTTTGTTTGTTTAGAGGATAAAGAAAAGTAATAAATAGCCAGTCGTAAAGATCAAGTATCGTGCATATTCTTTCTTTGCATATTTGCAAAGAGGAGAGTAACGAGAGAGAGATGATGGTGAATATCTTAAAACAGTGAATGTTACTGTCAGGGTGACTCAGCAATATGCATGCTCCAATCACACCTGTGATTTCTCTCTCTGTGTCTGTGTCTCTGTCTCTGCCTCTCTGCCTGTCTGTCTGTCTCCAGAAGAAAGAATTTATTTGGACTAATAGTTACAGAGAGCTAGGGTCCAAAACGGTGGGTGCAGCAGTGGCAGCAGGTGGTAGACCTGGTAGATATAACTGGAAGTGAACTCAGAAGCCTCACATCTTAACCCAAAAACAGAAAGTAGAGGCAGCAACTATGACAGATTTCAGTTAGCTTCTCAAGGTGCCCCTTCTGGGGCCAGGCAGCTTCCTTAAATGGAGCTAGGAAGCAGTCAGCCTCAGGAGTGCTGTTCAGACCTTGAGCTGCTGCTGCAAGCTCACTACTCACTCTGGATCTGTCTCTGCTATTTGTAAATTTTGAATAAATCTCTTAATCATGCTCATTTGGGCCAAAGACAGGTAGAAAATGATTGAAGAATAGAGATGTTGGATGTCTGGTTGGGAGAATGTGGTTTTGAAAAGCTGATTAAATACTCCACAAGTGCTTAGATAAATAAATTATAATCACTATTATCAACATTATACCTAAACATATGTGCATCCTTTTTAGCATTTAAACCTCAACTACCAAGAACAGTACATTCTGACATGAAGTATGCTCTGGGACCTGAATAGGTTTTGTCAATACATTTAACATGTGTTCAGCAATGCACAAACAATTCCAATAATTCTGACAGTTATATTCCTATATTTAAATCATCAGGAGAATATTTTTCCATTTATTTTCCTTCATATTAAGACATATTTTATTATGGCAAGCATATGCCATGAGGCGTTGTCCCACAGAGCATTTTGACAGTATCTTTTGTTCCACTATGTACTAAAGGCAATCCTGACTGTAAAGTGAATTTGTGGTGAGGCTCAATAGCAGGTTATAGGACTGAGCTGATTCAAAAGAACCAGAGTCTATACATTGGTTTATGAATTTAAGTAATTGTTTCAGCACGAGCAAACTAGGTGGATCAGAGAACATTGCAGGACTCGCTCATCTCCTGGTAGTGTTCTCCCCAGACTATACCAGAATTCAATGACTCAAGGGAATGTCCAGGAACACTCTTCCTGAAGGAATAAAAGGTCACGCCAAAACCGCTTGATGGAATTCTTTAAGACGAGATATTGGTGTCCACATTACCAAGGGTTTTGTGACTCTGCTATAATCAATAGTGTGATTGTTGAGCTCTGTTTGAGATAACAGTGATTGACTGAGTGTCCCACCATAGAGTGTTTGTAGATACTGTGAAAAATCCAGGGAGAAGGAAACAGAAACAGAATGGGAAATTTACATCTTCATAGACTGGTGCTTGGGGTAATTCTTCCTGAATCCCTCATGCTTCCTAGACAGCAGAGACGAGGGCATGAGTGATGCAGGGTACTGAGAAACTGCTATTATATAATTATTTATTCTGTTATTTTTAAACCAAGGTCTTATATGTAGCCTTGGCTAGCCACAAATATACATTCTTCCTCTTTTGTCCTGCCAAGTGCTGGTATTATAGGCATACACTATCACTTCTGGCATGAAATGTTAAATAAATCACCTCAGTAATTAAGTTAGGATCATCTCAAACTATGACAATATTGAAAACTTCCATGCATTAGATGACGATAAGTGTACGATTGAACTTGTTCATATAACTTTCACTGTGGAAAAAAGGAGACTAATGCACTGAATGTGGAAGTAATGTTTATAACCGCACCAGAAAGGTGTTTCTACTATTGTTCTGTTTGCATTTTCATAGCTGTGTGAGCCATGATATTCTTTGTAGGCAATATTTGTCCATTTATTTTCTTCTGCATTTAAAAATCTGTCTATTTGCCTCTGTAGAAATTTGAGTACTTACTAGGATTGTCTGAAAAGTAAGAGAATCATAGAATGAATTTCATTAGATGTTTATGAATGTTATTAAACTACATTTCTCATGCATTCAAGATAACATGGGCTCTATTGAACAGTTCCAACAAAGATGTTCTAGTTTGAAGGAAATTCTCTAAAACAGTATCCTTTACATTATAAATGCATGAAGAAAGTAAAGGTTTGGACATCAGTTATCCCTATGTTCAAATGATTATTGTATGTTATTATGACAATTACCTCACCCCAAGAAAAGGGTCTTAATTATAGTTAGTACATAGTAGGTATTATTCATGTGTGTGTGCGTTGAATCACCATCTCTGCTCTTATTTTTAATGGGAGAGGGGAAATTTTCAAAGGTATTATCTTCAAATTTACTTTTAAGAAAAGGAAAGAAATATATACAATAAATAAGTTCTATATAGCCTGTATAATATTATCAATGCTTTATTTTACATTGTTGACCTATGTGCTACCTAACGCACTATTTCTGTTTTTATTATTGCATTATGGTCCCCAGAAACAGTGAAAACTCATGCCCTATAATTCTGTAGGTTGCATTAACATTGGTTAATAGCATACTATTAAGTGACTGATGCCAATGGTAAAGTCACTGCAATTGGCAGCATCCGAGAAGTTCAATGAGGTTGTCTTTGGTTGGTACAAGAAGCCTGTCAATCTTTATGAGGCTATGAGTAACAGTGTATAATTTTTTAAAGAAAAGAAGTAGTACATGCACACTAGAGGGAAATTGGAAACCAGAAACAAACAAAGGGCAACTAACAACATAATAGACTCACTTGAAAATAAGCATTGTATAGTCTTAGTGTATAATTCATCCAGATTCTTCCTTTTCCTTCCTCCCTCCCTCCTTCTTTCCTTCATTTCTGTCCCTTTCCTTACCCATGCCCCAATTCTTCTCTCTCTCTTTCTCTCTCTCTCTCTCTCTCTCTCTCTCTCTCTCTCTCTCTGTCTCTCGCACGCACACACACACATACACACATTAAAATATTATCCCTCTGTTAATCCCATTTTCACTAATGATTTATCTTAAGTATCTCCCTAAGTCTGTACTTTTTAAGAGTATAATTTTCAATATCCAGATATTATGGCTTTTAAAAACAGTAGAAGAAGCACTTTTTTATACAACATATAGCTTATTCATAAAAACTTTCATCTGGGATGTGAATACTCCATTTTATCTGTAAAATTTGTTTTAATTACACATTTATTTGCAATCATTTTATATAGCAGAATTGTGTTTCTCCGGGGTGAATATCATCAAAGGATGGTGTGTGTGTGTGTCTGTGTGTGTGTGTGTGTGATCATGCAGCCCATTGTGTTGTACAATTATAAATGTTAATTAAAATAAAAAGGATCACATCTTTTTCCCATGATGATTTTTTAGTACATAATGCTGTATTATAATATTATTATTTTGATTTATGTTTCTAAAGTTTTGTGTAGATAACTTCAACAACATATTTTCCATTATTTAAGTATAATTTACAATGAATTTCTTTAGTTAATAGTTGAGTCATTTGTATTTGGCAAGAAATAGATTTATAAAAGTCTCTGACCTACACAGGTGGACAATCAGGAATAGGCAAAGGGACAACGGTTCTACACCCCTTAAATCAGGTTCTTTTGGGGGGAAAAGGACCATTTTTCTAAAAATCATGCATTTAGAAGTCTGAACTTTTCTTAAGTTAAACAAATGATTGCTTGAGCAGTGATCCCATGAGAAGTGGTCTTTGCATTACCTGGAATTAATGATCATATCCTTCCTTAATATCCTGAGTTCTCTGGACTAAGGCAGAAGTCATCTACATTGTATTCACTGGTCATTAGCTAGAGAGATGATGAATTTTGTGAAAGCATCATTGCTGCTCCACTGATAATTGGGACCCCATGAGCTGTTCTACTTGCTTTATTTTCTTGATTGTTTACTTAACACTGCTGATGTAGGAGGGTCATCTGTCTATGTGTTACTTTCATTGGTTAATAAAGAAACTGCTTTGGCCTTT
>LOEQ01010344.1:9812-22399 GCA_001685075.1 Bramus lutescens | reverse complement strand
TGTATATATTCATTCATTCAAATTTTTTGGATAAGGATCCCAGGTTCAGCTGGGTTGTGCTTCAAGGTCTCATAATTATACACAGAATCTAGGGGTTGTCTGGTTTTGCAGAAGACTACATACAGAACTAAGTATTTTACAATATATAAGGATAAGGGTTTATCTTCTTGCTATCAACCAGATTTTGTTCTCAGCCATCTACCAAATAGGCCTCTCCAACACTGTCAACTTGTTTCAGTTCAGGTAACAAGGGAGATTCTCCCTGTGGATGAGGGGATGTTACTGTTTGCTAATATTATAACAGAAGTGACATCTTATCACATATCCATAGCAATACTGATTGGAAGGAAATGGGTTCTGCTTTTGAATTGGGAAAGGAGTAATAACATGGTAAGGAGAAATGGAACTCAGGTAACTGGGAACATTTGTAACATTTTATTACGATAAAATAAAAATCAGGGGCTTTTTCTTATTTACGACTGCTTTGGTAAAAGCTGAAAAACATGTTGCTTGATGTTTAGAGAAATTATTTTAAATGTAAGTGTGCTTCCAGGGGTCTCCAAAGTTGAATTGCATGTATTTGTACAATCACAAATTTAGAAATGTTTATTTAAAATACATATGCATATGTATTCATGAAAAACTGTAGGCAACCTAAGGAATCTGGGAGTGGGGAAGGTTGTCCTCCACAGGGGAGAATGCACCACTTAGTTCTCCAAATGCTTGCCTCTGAAAGCATATAGGAATAATTGAGGGAATTAAAGGAAGAGGCAATGTTGTAATTATAATCTGAAAAACAAAATTTAAAGACAAAGAAATTTAGAAGAGAGATGGGAAAAAATGGAGATTATTTATCTTGCTGAAATTTATAACAGGAAACCAAAAGCCAATATAAGTTATCATTTTATGAAACAAGACAACTAAGTAATACCTAATAATAGAAATATTCTTTTCTACTAATTTTTTAACTCTAAAGTTTTATATTTGTGACTTTCTTTTTACCCAAGATCAAATATAAAGTTATTATCATTCCATATAATTTATCAGATTATGGTTTCTGAACTACTCTTGTAGTGAGGATGTTTCTATCTCAAATTATGTAAGGTGTCAAATATGCTCATATCCTACAGAATTTGCTTAGAATTAGCTTTGAAATAGCGATGAAGATATGTAAATATGACAGTGACTGGGGACTATCTAGTGTAACTGGGCCAGCAACACCAGAAACCAGAGAGAAACAAGCAGAAAGTTGAGTTCTGGATCTGCTTTTAGGTGTTGGCTCCATGTTGCCTTATGTAAATGATATAGATGACAGACTTGAAAAGAAGAATGTGTGATTTATGAAAGAGATTCCCCACCATCACAAGAACTGAACTTAGAATTTTGGTCATGATTTCTGTGATAGAGTCATTATTTCCTGAGTTTTGTTTTTCTTGAGTTTTGTGTATTACATGTCAAAGGGATGATTTAAAATATTTACATCTTATTTGCAGAGATGATTGTGTTGCACTCACCTTTAATTATTTGACTTCATTAAACTACTAGGTTTTTTTTTTTATGTCAACTGTGTACCAGGCATAGGTAAGCATGAAGGAAATTTTCAACACTTCGGTTTTCTGGAACCTTCTATTAATGTATTTCTTGATAGTCTATCTTAGAAAGTCACTTTCATTAAACTACTAGGTTTTTTTTTTATGTCAACTGTGTACCAGGCATAGGTTAGCATGAAGGAAATTTTCAACACTCCGGTTTTCTGGAACCTTCTATTAATGTATTTCTTGATAGTCTATCTTAGAAAGTCACCATCCAGATAATTTTATCCCTACATCTAATTCCTGGGATACTACTCAGAATCAAGTAAGCATGGCACAAATGCCTGGATTAGAGTGTTTCCTTCCTTTAGTAAATGAAGCAGAAGTTCTATTGCATCGAAACACACATTTTAAATCTCTACTTCTTGGCTTTACTCCCATGTGGAGCAATCCATTGATACTTCTTTCACTTTATCTCACCTAATGTAGTACCAGCATCCCATGACATCTGTTTCAGCACAATCTGTTGCTTAACTAGGGTATTCTTGCTTGTACATCTTTGTAACTCAATACCAGAAATGAAAAACTTGAGAAGAGAAAGACGTTCTATGTCCCTGTTTCAGGGATTCTACACCTCAGTCACTGGCCTCATTGAATCTGGGCTGGTGATGAAGGAGAAATCACAGCTGTGCCAGAGTGTGGTAGAGACTTTACTATGGCATGCAGAAAACAGAGAAAAAAAGTAAAAAGAAGAGGCTTGAAAAAGATATATCTACAAGGAGACATCCTTAGCAACCCACTTCTACATCTCCTGAAGTGCCCACATCGTCACTAAACAGCACTATCATTTGGGCACCCAGCATTCTACACAAGTCTGATGGGAGGCATTTCATTTATTTTTTGTTTGTTTGTTTATTTGTTTTATGTTTTTGTTTGTTTGGATTTTTGTTTTGTTTTGTTTGTTTGGATTTTTGAGACAGGGTTTCTCAGTGGTTTTTGGAGCCTGTCTTGGAACTAGCTCTTGTAGACCAGGCTAGCCTCCAACTCATAGATATCTTCCTGCCTCTGCCTCCTGAGTGGTAGGATTAAAGGCATGGGTCACCACCGCCTGGCGACATTTCGTATTTTAAAAATGGCACAGAACAACATACTTAAGCGATAGAATTGCCTTTTCAAGCTTGAATCAACTCTGGGTATGTTGTTACCACAATGATTCCTTTGCTTTTGACATGCAAATTTGAATTAACTGCAAGTACTACATGTCTACCAAATACTACACAATCTGCTGCTGGATCTTAGCTTTAAATTCATTACTAATTAGTCTGTCTATTGAACAAAATTATTTATCCTCTTGTGTTTCTTCATTTGTGATTCAGCAATCATTGCCCTTCCGATTTTTAGGCTTTGTACATGTTGCTTTAGCCCAAGAACCTCTGCCTCTAGCAGAGTCCACACCCATTGGTTCTCCCTGCAGGAGCTGTTGTGTTTATTACAGTATCTGCTGCAGAGAAGGAGCTACAATAATGGATCCAGTATGAAGGAGTAAAACTTCATGATTTTAAATTCTTATTATGAATCTGTCTCTGAAACAAAATGATACCCCAGAGATGCTTTAAGTAATTGAGTAGTTTAGTTAGGATTTCTACTGCTGTGATAAATTGTCATGAGCAAAGCACTTTGTGGAAGACAAGATCTCATAGCTCTCATGTTCAACTCTAACGCTGAGTAGAATCAAGGAAGGAGCCTGGAAGCAGGCTGTGGAGGAGCATTGCTTGCTGACCTGCTTGTTCTTCAGGCTTGCTCAGCCTGTTTTTTATATACCCCCAGGACCACCTCCCCAGATCTGGTAACACCTACAATAAGCTGGGCCCTTCCGCATCTATCATCAATCAAGAAAAATCACCACAAACTCTCCCACAGAGCAGTCCACCCAAACCATGTTTATAGTTGCATTTCCTGCTTACCAAATAACTATGACTTTGTGTCTGGCTGATATAAAAGCTAGGCTGCTTATGACATGTGTTCCCAGTGTGTGCACTAACCATTGTACAAGGTACACTATGAACGAGTCAAAAGTACTATTCCAGGGTTTAAAAAGTAAAAAAGGAATTAAAATTTAAGTAGAAATTTTGCCTCAGATATTTCTTCCTTTACATATCTTCCAACATGTTTGGCTCATTTATTCAAACTACAGACCATTTACTTGTTCATTATTTTGGCTTTTCACAACAATATTTGCTTTCTGAAAGTGTATCTTTTTAAAAAAAAAGACTTTTAGATTTTGTTGCCAAAGCTTTGATAGTGAAATTATAAAGTTACATCGGAAGAAAGTTCATTCTAAGCACAGAGTTCAAAGTAAATTTTTCTGTGAGGGAGAGAACTTCCAATGTTCAGGGAAGTATAAATGGAGAAACACTGTGGAGAAAAGCTAGCACATTATGTTTGCAATTTTATTTTCAAAATGCAAAGAAGAGGGAATATATGTACACACATGCGAAATTATAACAAGGGAATGTAAACAGCACTGTACATGAGCCATGAGTTTTTTTTTTCTGGAATATAGGACATTTTATTGGGAACACAGAAAAGCATAAATAGATAAGTATTTAGGTGATTCATAGCCATTCCAGATAAGAACTGCAAGGACTTGAATCCCAATTCTGAGTACAGAAAAATAAAAGATCTGGATTTTTGAAAGAGCCATGTACTTGTTACAAATTTGCTATAAATGGTTAAATTGCAATAATCTTTAAACTTATTTTATCTCAATTTCTTATTTTTTATGGAAATGTTCTCCATTTAGAATAAAATTCAGAATTCTATGTATGTAACTTGAAAGATTCTCCTGTATTTTTCCACCCATCCCCCAAACACCACACATCAGCTATGCACTCATTGCCCTATGTGTAACATTCTGTGCTGTAAGAACACTGTCCTGCTTTGGGACTCTATGGATTTCACAATTCTGGGAGTTTCATACAGTTGGAGGAATGCAGCTTGTTGCTGGTTTGGTGTGGTTAAGAGTTTCAAGAATGACAGATATTTACTCTTTCTCTGACAATGCACAATGGTCAATATCTATCGTATGACTCCATTATATTTTGTTCATCAGGTGATGAGCATCTCCCCAACGTGCAAACATAAACCATTTGGCTGTGATAAATAAGGAAATCTATGAACATTCATGTATACATCTATGTGTGAATATTTGCTTTATATGAACATTTTTCCATTTCTCTTTGGTCTCTACCCAGGTGTGTGCTATAGGAATAAATGGACTCCAAGTCAAGATTTGGTTTACATTTCAAATTTAACGACACAGTTATTTTATCATGAATCTCTGTCCTACGCTGTGTAAATGATTTCAGAGAAACAGAGTTCACTGGGTTTTTACTGTAGCTAGCATGTGAATACAAGACAGTGACTGCCACATGAGGGCCAAGGATGGAATCCCTTGATTCTCTCAACTTTGCCCAAGGTGAGAATCTTTCCTCATCAGTTTTTCCAGCTGTTAGAAACAAGAAAGAGGGCAAAGTGTAAGGTTTGCATGATAATTAAAAATATTAGCAAACTTTTCTTTTAAAATGCTTTCAGAATCATTCCTATACATTGGGGTTGCTGATGGGCGTGGCAATTCCATGGTCAGCTTTTTGTGGAACTAGCAACCTCATTTTCAAATTGGCTCTAATCCTCGACCTTCTTGCCAGCATTTCCTATTGATAACTGATTGATTGACTGATAGAAATATGTGGCTATGAATTTTACTGTGGATCACTTATACTGAACATCCCATTTATTCACTGGGCAATGCTAAACTTCCTCAGACAAACATCTATTCACATTTTCCTGAAGTTTTGTTTCTCTTATTAATTTGTTAATGTTGAGCTATAAGTATTATTTCTATGTTCTGAATACAAGACTCAAGTTACCTAACTTGAGGACATTTTTCTCTATTATGTGTATGGTCTCTTCACTTTCTTGGTGGTATCTTAAAGGGAAAATATTTTTAATTCTGGTAAAAATCCTTTACAGCTGGCTTTCTCATTGTGTGTGTGTGTGTGTGTGTGTGTGTGTGTGTGAACATATGCACCAAGTCCATATGTTTCTGGAAGCCAGGGAATGAATGACCTGTTGGAGTCACTTCTTCCTTTCCACCATGTAAGTTCTAGGACTTAAACTCAGGTTATTCGATTTAGCAGCTGGTGCCTTTACCTGCTGAGCCATCTAGACAGCCCTAAAGTCCTACTTTTAAATTTATTTCCCTGTTCACTTTAGTTTTTAGTATCATAGACAAGGGAACACTACCTAATCTACAATCACTGTGATTTATACCCCTCTTAGTATCTTCCAAATGAAAACCATTTATAAAAATGCTTTATTTTGTTTGCTTTTATAGACAGTAACTGTCACCTTGTAAGATTACTAAGATTCCTCTAGAGTTCATTAGTAGAGATAAGTAAACGACTTTCTTTTTAGAACTACTTTTCATGATGAGATTATTTTGTGTTCTTTGTTTCTAAGCAGTATTGATCACAGTGGTTGCCAGCACAGGCAGCAACACACAGAAGCACAGGTGCTGAATGCTTGGCTAGTTTCATTCCAGGCTCAGTGTTTCATTTACTAATGCACCAAGGTAAGCCTCAACATGTGCACATTTAAATGTTAGTTAAAACAAAATTATATGTAGCCATAAACCTGGGATATACAGAATTAGTATGGAATGGAATACTCTAAACCACAGCTATTCTGTACCTTACTCTCAATGCAGTTTTTTTAATTAATTAGTTTTAAATTGTTTTATTGGTTTGTGTGTGTGTGTGTGTGTGTGTGTGTATGTTGGTGTATGTATATCTTTGTACTATATTTGTGCCTGGTGCCTGCAGATGCCAAAAAGGGGCATACGATTGTCTGGAACTGGAGTTACAGATGTTTGTGAGCCACCCTGTAGGGGATAGGAATTGAATCCAGTTCTTCTTAAAGAGCAGCCAGTGCTTTTACCTGTTGAGCCATCTCTCCGGTCCCTGACATCACATTTTAGCAAGAGTGATTTCTTTAATCCTCTCTCTTCTCAGCCTCTCAAATCAGACACCACTATCAGTTAAACTGTTGGCTCAGGACACAGTCTTCAGGGGAGTTCTGTTTCACTTGCACTCCGGGGCTCAAGAAACAGAGTAACAAAGGGTAATGCATGGTATGTCTACTTATTACCTCTGTTGTTTAAGTTACTTAGTCCCACCAAGTCTCTTTTCCTGCAAAACAAAGACAAGGAAATTCATCTGTAGACTAGATGTGTAGTCTGAAGATAAACCACAGTGCAGAGCAGTTATCCCAATACACAGCACATAGATTATAGAAACTCACATTCAGAATGTTACAAGCATAATGATGACAGGGAATTGATAATTTTAGCATTCTAAGTCCAAATTAATGATTGATGCTTTTTCCAAAGGAAGACACTAACACAAAATATGGCTAGTTCCTGTATCCATTTTATTAAAGCAGATATAGTGTATCAGCTCTTATTCATCTAACTTAGTGGTTTTCTGGTCTTTAGTTATTAGAATGAAAAACAAAAGCCACTTGCAGGTCTTTTAATCTTGTTTATGTATCCCTTCTAAGGAGTAATGGCTACGCAATGAGATGCATGCTGTAGGCTCAGGGTTTACTTGAGATTTACCATTTGGAAGGCTATATTTCTCTCTGGGGTAAAAGGCACCCACAGGGTACTCTTTGAATCACCCTTTCAAAGGCACACTGCCCACTGAGAGGAAAATATTTCCAGATGGAAGCCAACACCCTCAGCAGGTGGACCCTCCCGGTGTTACAGAGAGAAGGCTAATGGGCACTGGCGCTGGATGGGGAGTGCTCAGGCCCCACACGGTGCTCGAGTGTCTGATTGTTCCCACCGGAGTCAGGTGAAACTCACTAGCCTTCTCTGTCTCCTCAGCTTTGAGTGAGCACATAGCTTTACTTGAAGTCGGCGGGAGCGCCTAGAAAAAAGAGGAACATTTGGACGTGGCAGATGAAAGGCACCAGCGTCAACTCATCCTTCTGTCTCCATGGTCTGGATGACTCTTCCTATACAGCAGCAAATGCTGAGAAGTAATTATCTTTCCACTAGCTTGCTTTCAAATGCCAGGAGGTTATAAATATTCCCATAGGAGCGAAACAGCTTGGAGATGTAAAACAGGAAGGGAAAAGAGTGGGTGGGTGTCTTCTAACTGCAACCTTGAATTACAGGACACAGGTTTCCACTAACCACTGCCTCATTTCCCTCCTCCGAAAGAATGAAGGAAGTTGAAAGGAAAGCTTATCTTTTAAAATGCTCACTTCGCTGTGTGAGTAACAGAGGGATCATCCTTTGTCTTATGATAAGGTAATGAGAACAAATGACTTCAGTGTACAGTCCTTACCAATAAGTAACCACCAATGGGAAAAATATCAAATGAGTAATAATTCCCGAAAATACCTCGCAAAATGTATGACAGGATGTTTTAAACGGAGCCTCAAGAGAAGTGATGTTAAGGAGCTACAAAGAAGCTCCAGATTATGTATTCAGAAGAGCATTAAGAATGAGAAGGCTGTAGCCTTGTGAATTACACAGTGCTGATATTAAAATAATCTACTACTTTCTGATTAAGCTGTGGTAAAGATATTCTAAGAAACTTGTGCTGATGTATCTTCATCCCCATGCTATGTAATGTGAAAATTAGGTGAATAAAGTAAATACTTTACTCTTTTCTTTCAGGCTATTGTCTCAATGCATTTTAAATAATTTTTGTGACAGTATTAAATATTTGTTAATCTATATTTTCAAGGTTCTATGGCCAGTATCAGAACCTTTAGCAGCATTATTACCTATTTTATATGGCTTGTTTGTGAGTTCTCATTATTTTCATCTGAAGGGTCTCTGACCCTGATGACAGATAACAAATTGGTTTCTGCTATGGAACCCCCAGGAAGTCCTAGATTGGGTCTTACTGAGAAGACATAACTCCAAAAGCATTGCCAACTATCACTTACAAATATGGAGTTAGGAACAAGCCAAAGTAAACAGCAGACAGTTGAGAAAGACTATGCTGATATAACGCCATGAAATTTACCTCCTTGCCAAATCATGCCCCAACAAATTTGAAGAAGTCTTTGACAAAAGTATTTTCTCACTAAAGAGTCCCACAATGCTAAAGTATTGCTTCTTCTACCTCTAGACAAAAATTTTAAACAATGTTTTCCAATTCTTTCTCTGTTGTGAGAATGAAAACACTCCTGCCAAATATGTGAAGTGCTTACCTAACTAATCTTAATAATCACCTCATATTTTCTTGAGGACAAACATGAAATCTTAATTTAATTTAAAATATCTTTTTCTCAGGGTAGAGGATCGGCTTTAATGTTAAAAATCCAGGAATTGTTTTGTGACTAAACAAGACTGTTTGCATTTGAAGTGGAGAGAAAATGTTGGCTATATATGTATGTTATTTGGAAAGTCAGCTGACCTCTTGATCAAGGTTTGACCCAGAACAATGATGGAAATACAAGACTTTTAAAACTCTGTAGAAGGAACAAATCTTAATACAAGCTTCCAAACTTAGTAAGTCTGCAGAACAGCAGTAATATTTAATATTTCCCTGAACAAATTGCACTAACTGTAACAACAAATGACACCTAAATATGAGCAGAAGACAGGAAGTCCTCTTCACAGCTATATAATCTCTCTTTCCTAAGCACAATGATCTGGTCCAAAGCCAAATATGAACTAAAACCATGTGAGGATTTCTTCCTGTTATTCTGGGTGGCTACTTAAGTCAACCTGAACAAGTCGCATCATCCTATTGCTACTCCAGGCACTTACATGATTGGAAAAGGAGAGGATCTACCTCATTAGGTCAAATATTCTGAATTATGTGTGCTTACTATACAAAAAGAGATCAATTGTCTGCGGTTTTGTAGTCTTGATGCTTTTACAGAAGTGAAAATGAGATGGCCACTGTTTATAGAAGCACTAAGGGACAAGTGAGGCCCTCCTTTCATCTCCTAATTGTTTCCTGGTTCATAATTACCATCTGTGACTATTAGGATCGGGGAAATGTCCTTCCATGTGGTAAGAACTGAAAGACAGCTGTTTATTTACTCTCCATCTTCCTGTATCCATGTTTGTCTGATGGCTATTTTTTGTTTAATGTATTCCTTCGCCAGGGGTAGAAACATTCAGCTAAAGGAAAGCCAGCATCTCTGTGATGGAAACAAACTACAGTGAGAAATACGGGTCAGCATGTTTTTCCGACTAAGGTTCTATTGCCCATCAGTTAACTGGATATTTCATTACACAGCTCCCTGAAGATAGATCTAGGACAAAAAATAATGTGGGTGAACCACAGAAAAATATTAGAGAGAAAGTGTCTAAAAGGAGCTTTGGGGAGGTGGAGAGTACAGAGCTGCAGAGAGGAAATGTGCATTAGACAGTGAATTCTGTTTCAATTTTAATCTTCCCACCTACACTCCTTATGGTCCCTCCATGTGGCTCATTTTTGCTCTGACTTTTAAGTGAAGAAACTTAAAATTGTAAATTAGGGAGAATCTCGTTTGGTGGTGGACTAAATCAGATTCTTCACTCTAAGGACTGAGGAGCACAGAGACTAGGTCCAGTTGGTTATTCAGATCATATAACAAATGGACCTTTGAGGAAATCCTGCCTTCAGGGCTACCACACCTGCTTTTTCTTCCCATAAAACACCTTTGCAGCTGTTAAGCAACACATAGTAACTGCAGTTAAGAAACTGAGGGTTTCCAAAGCACAACAGACATGCTTTCATCCTAGAGCAAGAGACCCACGCTGTATCCAAGAGGAGAACTCCAAGACAAAGCAAAGAGAAGGCACCCAGCCTTACAGTCATAGCACTCTCTTTCAATTGGGCAGTTTTGTCAGGCAATGATCTAGGTGAATTGTTTTCTTCGCTATCTTTTCATCTTGCATTTTATTTAGCACGTTTTAGTGAGGCATCTGTGCCACAGCATACATCTGGAGGTCAGAGCACAACCCTATTGAGTTGTTCTCTCCTTCCACTTTTGCATGGGTCCTTGGGGTTGAACTCAGGTCACTGGGCTTGTATGGAAAATACTTTCACTTTCTGAGCTACCTCATCTTTTCCAGTTTTTTAAATCATATTTTCATTTTTTAAATTTTTCATTAACATGATGCAATTGTAGAAAACTAACAAATCAAATGTGTATAGACTTTGAAGTTTGCATATATGTGAGTATACTATGTGCTAATGTTTTTGACTATAGACCTGGCTGTAACTACGAGGACATGTGGATTTAAATGTACGGATGTAGAAATGTGTATGACTCAGAAAGGCTTGCTTGCTATATATGTGGATGCTGAGTATGTATGGATGTATCAATGAATTTGGAAGTGCATGTTTAAGGAGTGTACAGGTTTGTGTACATGTGTATCTGATTTGGGATTATAATTGTGCTATTTACTGTGACTTTGTAATTTCCATGTGGCATAAAAAAGTAATAATGCCTTGTAAAATCTTGAGTGGCATTTCAATCTATTTCATCATGACACATCCTTACAGAAAACATCATTTTAAAGTGTTAAAAGGAAAGCAGTACTCTAAACTCATCTTTATCTCCCTGAATATATAATGACTGCATACACATTTGAAACCCTTGATGCAAGTGTGATACATATCTTTGCTTTCTTTCTGACGATTTCAGTTCCGAAGCCTCATTTCCCAGTGCTGCTGGAAAAATATCTCTAATCCCATTAGTAGTTACCATGTCTGTTTATTATAGCTAATTGACCATCAGCATCAATAACTGCACTAAGAATATCACGATAGTATTTTAGGGTTTTGCAACAGTCCTATCCCCTTTCTTTCTCATTTAAGGACACTCCACTTTCAAATAACAACTTTAAACCATGGAAATTCTCATTTCTTTAAAATGCATTCAATACAGTACTCCAGAAATGCACATCTCTCTTTCTTTTCATTTATTTGTTTATTTATATATTTATTTATTACAGATAACTTCTTCAGTTCTGAAACAAATTTCTTTTATTGGCCATCCTCATTGTGAGATTGAAACCTATACTTATGTTAATAGGAATTGTTTGCTTTTTAAACAAAACTGGTATGAGCTACATTTTCACAGAACACACAGGGGCTTTTCTGGATGTATTCTGAAAAACTAAGCCAGTGTGCACTAAGCAAGGCTGACAGCAAAGTAAAAGCCAAACAAGATGCAGAGACTTATAGTCTACTGAGAAAACTGGGAGTGGAAGAGGAATTTCTCTCCAGAGAAGAGCACACTGATTGGGCATCCAGCTCTGGAAATATACGCATGTAATGTTATACTGGCAGAATAGGTTAGAGTTAGGAATATGGATGTGTGTTTGTGTGTGCATGTGTATATGTGTGTGTGTACAAATACAAATAAGCATGTAATAACAATGAATAAAGAGGCCATGAACTTTAAAGGGATCAGAGGGTTTGGAAGGAAAAAGTGAAAGTGAAAACAGTGCAATTAAATTATAACACTGATGACAACTTATGCTGGAGAGGTTGTTGGGAAAAGGGAACACTTCTGCAGTGCTGGTGGGAATGCAAGCTGGTACAGCCCATTTGAATGTCTGTGTGGCAATTTCTCAGAAAATTAGGAAACAACCTTCTTCAAGACGCAGTAATACTACTTTGGGGTAGATATCCAAAAGATGCTCAGTCATGCCACAACTATGTTCACAGTGAACACAATGTGTCAACTATGAGCACAAAAATATGCCCAACTATGTTCATACTAGCATTGTTTGTCATAGCTAGAACCAGGAAACAGCCTAAGTGCCCCTCGACTGAAGAATGGATAAGGAAAATGTGGTACATTTCCACAATGGAGTACTACACAGCAGAAAAATAACGACATCTTGAATTTTGCAGGAAAATGAATGGAGCTAGAAAACATTATTTTGAGTTAGGTAACCCAGACCCAGAAAGGCAATTATCACATGAACTCACTCATAAGTGGTTTTTAAACATAAAGCAAAGAAAA
>LOEQ01010343.1:22350-36716 GCA_001685075.1 Bramus lutescens | reverse complement strand
GGCTTCTGCCACTGGTCAGGAACACACTCACCCCTCCGATGGATCTTCTGGTACCTTAATTCACAATTTCATACACACATATAATGTACTTTGATCATATCCCTTCCATTATTCTTTCTCATCTCCCTTTTTCTGTCACTGAACCTTCTCTTCTCAACAAGTCCTGCACCTGATTTCATGTCTTTTTGTGCCATATTCATTTAATTAGGATTGATTACAATAGAATGGAGGTGCTAACCCACAGAGGAATGTGACCACCCCTACGGCAACTATTAACTGCCTATGGCTCCTCATAATGGGATGTGAATTCATTAACCCTTCCCTCATCCATTATGGAATGTTGATGGAGTCAGTACTGGGCAAGTTTTAGGTGGGTAGCTGTTGCTGGGGTGAGTTCATGAATGCAATGGCCATGTCACAGCTAGAGGACAGCATTTCATAGCTCTTCTTTGAAGGACACTTAAAAGAAAATCCATGCTAGCTCAGAATTGAGAAATAGATGATTATTTATTTAGGGGTAGACTCACAAATCAGAATCCTCTGCTTGAACGGAGATCAGAAACCAAAATCTGCAACCGGAACAGAGAGGCCGGAAAAGAGGACGGACACATGCTCTACATCAGCATATATAGTATAAGAGGCCACTTCCCAGTGGGTGGGTAACCACTGGCTGTTAGACTTCCTATAGCACTCTTCCCCATGCTCTGGCTCTTAAATTTCTTTTCACCCTTCCCCCTTTGGCAATGCTCCTTAAGCCTTGGCTGAGGTTTTAGATGAGTGATACAAATGTCACTTGACAGTCGCTTACTCTCAGCAGTTTGACTAGTTATAGATCTCCATATGAATCATCACTTAATGCAGACAAAAAGTGCTCTGACCAGTGCTGAGAGCAGCACTAACTGACCAGGTTGTTGGTTCTCTTCTGTGATGCTGGGAAGGCCTCAGAAGCCAGTAACTCTCCTGTTTAAGTCTTCCTCTGGATGGTCAGATTACCAATGTTGTCACAATGTTTAAGCTTCATTTGTCTCAATTTTATTACTTGTTTTGTAAAATAAATAGTGATACTTGTTTCATGAGTTAGTAAAACTAAGTGAAATTTTACATATATAATTATATAATGCATAGCTATTAGCATTTTTATATTATATATAATATTTTATATCACATTTTAGTAATGTATCAATTAATATTAATAATTATTATCTCTAATAATTTATATATCATGCATTTTAACATGCAAGCATAATACCTAGCATATAACAAGTACTAAATATTGCTCTCTGATTTTACTCCCATCAAACAGTATGACCATCATTGTGGTTAATACTGTGTATTATGTTATTTCCAGCATAGGAAGTCACATGGGCTGTAAAAACTGCAGCTAGTACTATACTTTTCTGCTAATGTCATGTACCAATCACTGATGGCCCAGAGAGGTCTGTGCCAAAGTCTACTCACAGACTTAAGATCTCTTTTCTTCCTGTCCATGTGTTGAACCTTCTCCTTGAGCATACCCTTGGAGAGCTGCAAGGAGACTCTTTCATAGTTCTTTTAGAATCATTCTTTTTATAGTTTTTAAAATATATTTTGCTTATTAACCACTATTGGGTGTATATCTGGTAAAGATTGTCCTCGCATCCTGTATGTTGCATCATCAATCTGTTGTTTTGGGGAAAACTAAAAGAGAAAAGAAGCCGAGGAGGAAAAGGGAAACTTTCAAGGTGGAGTTTCTAAAGGGACAGGTCCTAATAGCGAGTTGCTGGGATTTTATAGTGAAAATGGGTTCATATATAGAGAGTATAATAGTATCACCTCAAATGTATGGTGTTTGTAACAGCTTTGATAAGATATAATTTATAATCCATAAAATTCAACTGAAGTAGAAAAGTCAGTTCTTTCTCATGGATTCATACTATGGCAAAACCATCACCATGATCTGATTTCAGAATATTTTATCACTCTCTGAGAAGCCGAAACAAGTTGTGCACCATTCTGCATAAGCCTACTAACACTAGCCAACCAGTGATACATTTTCTCTCCATTTAGAATTAGCTACTGTGGGCATTTTAGGTAAGTGGAATCGTAACATGATTTATCATCTATTATTATTATTATTAACATGATTTATATTATGCAATGTTTTTAACATGAATAATGTATGAGTAAATACTTTTTCCCTTTATGGATAAACAGCATTCTAATATTTAGTGTCTTCTAATGTTAAAATGATAGTCAACATTGGTTTTCAAGTTATACAGCATCCACAGACACTAAGCATTGTGGTGCATACCTGTAATCCCAGTACTTTGGAAACCAAAGCAGAAGGATTACAAGTTGAAGGTTATCTTGTGCTGTATAGGAGTTTCAGATCACCCTGAAATAGCAAATGATTGTTTGTATTCTAATGAAATTAGAATATTAGTATTTCTAATGAAAAAGGAATGAGTAAACAAACAAACAAACAAACAAATAAAACCAGCTTCAAAGTAACTCCAACTTTTCTTCACTTTCCCTGTTTGGAGGGAGCCCTCAGGAGTTCTTCACATTGTTGGACACATGGAGAAGGAATAGATATGTCTATCATATTCATTTAGATATTCTGTTCTAGGTAAATTATCACCAGTTGCTTGGGTCTTAACACTCCTACAGATGTTCCATCCATACCCAATTGCGTCTTTTCTATTCATAGAAGAGTCATTGTCTATTAGAAGCAGGCACATAAAGAAAATCCTCAAGCTTCCTCTCCTTACATCAACAGGAGGAGGCTTTCATGTGCAAGAGGCTGAAGGTGAATATTGTATTTGTTACTTTTTCATAGCTATAGCTAGAATGCCTAAGATGACAACTTAGAAGAGGAGTGATTTATTTTAGTTCATTTCAGATAGCTTTGTCTGATAGAGGAAGATATTGTTTACCTTATGGTGAATGGAAAGAGAAACAGGAAGTGTCCAGGCAAAATATATCCTTCAAATTCATGTTCCCACTGACCTGATTCCTTCAAACATGCACCTCCTTCCATAATTTTCCAGAACCTTCCTCAAAGTGTAACTAGCTGAGGATCAAGTTTTCAACATGTGAGCTTGTGGGAGAAGTCTCATATTTAAGATCTAACAAGAGCCATCTTGCAAGTCTCATTTTCCTTCCTATATTAGTTCAGTTTTTCATGGCAGGTCACTTACTGTCTCTCGAGAGTTCTGGCTGACCATGCAGAGATGAACAGGACAGCAGTAGCTTTCCAAGTTAGGCTAGCATTTGAATTAAAATAATCTGAAAGACAAATAATATTTTGTAGTTTGGGGAAATACTGGTGCTATAGAGTTTAGAGTCAGATAAATTTAAGTTTGAATTCTCAACCTTTTGAACATAAGTCCTTAACTTCTGTCAATCACAAAATTTACTTATCTGTAAAGGGAAAAATACTACCTGCTTTACAGAGTAGTGATAAAGAATGTGTTCAGTGTCTGATATATATAGCAAACTTCTCATAAAAGTAAAACACTGTTATTCCTACATAGAGACATTTAATTTAACCTTTGTGTGACAATTAATTAACAATGAGTTGATAGACAGTCATGAATTGAATTCTGAGTTATTAGCCATATAGAAGATGAACTTCATGTTGCTTATCTGGGAAAGTTAATGCTTTATGGAGGTGCTGAAAGGTTTAAACATGGTGTTTAGTAATGTATGTCAGCACACGATACTGATTTAATATATAAGAACTGTTGCCACCAATGAGAAGACAAATATATTTTCAAGTATGTTTGCATGATACTCACAGAGTCTTTGCTTCCTATTACGCTTAGTATAAACTCTGTGCTCCTTTCCAAGGCTTAAAATGTCCTATATAATCTGGATCTCTGTATTTAACTAACTCTGATCATGCCATTTTTTTTCCTCCAGGCCGACATTGACTTTCTTGTTATGCCTCCATCATGCCATACTCTTCTCTGCTTCGGATGTCTTTATATTTGCTATTCCACTTTTGTATGTCACCAGATCTTCATGCTGCTGGCTTCTTGTCAATTTGGTTTCAATTCAGGTTTGATAGATCTTTACCAATATCCCCAACAGTTTCCCAATCTCCTAGTCACTGTTCCATTATTTAGTTGTGTTTTCTTCTTGGCATTTAATGCAATTTAAAATTATTTCACTATTGTAAATTTACTCCATTAGAATATAAATCCTACAAGGGAAGCCACTTTAATTGCTTAGCTCATTGTCATGTTACCACACCTAGAGTGGGCCTTTGGGAATAGTAGCATAAGTGTTTGTTGATTAGACAAATATACAGATATGGCAAAGATCTTCATTACAGTTCTAGGCATCATTACTAAGACCAGGAGTAGTGTCACTTCATGGTATGGGACTGCTGCAGATCACGCAGTGACAGATCATTAGAATGGCTCATGTCTGCAGCTGTAAAGAGTCTGAATGTACCAAACTTCTCCATACCATTTATCTTGAGAAGGTACATTGGATGTCTAGATATTTCCATTTTTAACTATTGCGACTAGTGTAGCAATAAACATGGATATACAAGCATTTCTGTGGTGTATTTACTCCAAGTTCATGGAGTATTTATCCAGGAGTGGCATAGCTGAATCATCTGGTAGTTCTAGTTCTAGTCCTTCGTTCCTTCCTTCCTTCCTTCTTTCCTTCCTTCCTTCTTTCCTTCCTTCCTTTGTTTTATTTAGAGGAACCTCCATGTCTTAGTTACTGTTTTGTTGCTATAACAAAGCACCATGACCAGAGCAACCTAGAAAAGAAAGCATTTAATGTGGACTTGCTTACAATTTCAGATGGTGAGTCCCTGACCATCATGGTGGGGAACAAGGTAGAAGGCAGGCCATCATGGCACTGGAGCAGAATCTTAGAGCTTATATCTTCCCTGTAAGCATGAGGTAGAGAGATAATGGTGTGGGCATTTAAAATGTCAAAGCCCCCACCTCCAACAAGGCCACATCTAATCCTTCCCAAATAGGCCTACCAAATGGTGACAAAATATTTAAATATATGAGACTGTTGGTAAAATTTGCTAAACTAGGTGGAGGTAGGAGGACCATGAGTTCAAATATATGAACCTATGATAACCATTCTCATTCACACTCCATATTAATTTGCACAGTACACTGTTTATACCAATATACATACGTACTAATAGTAATAAGGGTTCCACTTTCCCTACATGTTCACCAGCATTTATTGTTCTTTATTTTTTTAAATGATAGCTATTCTGATGGCAGTGAGATGGATCTTAATATGATTTTAATATTCATTTTTGTGGTGGCTAAGGTGTTGAACACTTTAAAATATTTATTGGTCATCAATAATGAATAGATAAGGAAAATGCACATGACATTTTATTCAACCATAATGAAAAATGAAGTCATGACATTTGCAGGAAAATGGACAAATACAATTTGTTTTCTCCTAATTACAGTGTGTATTATGTGTGTGTGTGTGTAAGCCATAAAGGTAGAAAAGGAAACCTGAGAGAAGAAATTTGCAATGTTTTAGATTTATTTATTGTACTGTATTGTAAGAGTGTTTTGGCTACATGCATATGTGTACATCACATGCATACTTAGTGTCTACTGAAATTAGAAGCAGACAACAGATTGCCTGGAACTTGAGTTAAAGACAGTTGTGAGCTACCGTGTGGTTGCTGGGAATTAAACACAGTTTTTCTTTAAGAAGAGCAGGTGCTTTTAACCACCAAGCCATCTCTGCAAGCTTAAGAAGAAGAAATCATAAGGGAGGACAGAGTAAGGAAAGAGAGTAAGGACATGTATGTGACATGAAAGCAAAAGTAAGGACTATATGGTGGGAGGAAGAAGACCAGCAAAGGCCCACATGGGGAAGGGACCAAAAGAAGATGCAGAACTAAATTACTAAGAGCAAATTGTAATGCCATATATTATGAAAATGTCATAATGAAATTTCATTATACTGTGTACTATTTAAAATTTTAACACAAAAGAATCTGTGTTGAACATGAAAAATATACTTTATATTAGTCAGCAACATGTTTGTATCTGTGGGGGTTTGTTAGGCTTTGACTAATTTAGATAACTTCACACTATCTGCCTTATTTTGCATGTAGATTTGGGTTTGGAATGCTTTCCGAATTGTTGTGCACAGACTCTGTGGGGCACTGGGAGAATGAAACACCTGGACTAGTCCTGGGGAGATAGGTTGGTTGTCAACCATTGTGTGCAGAAGACGGCTCTACCGACAACAGTCTGTAGAGTATTCTGCAATGGACAATTTTTATTGTACATGGACTTATTAAGAAGATAATGGAAGGTCTCTGAAAAAATAAGCAATGACAGTCTGCTGTCCATGCAGAATTCACAAAGGTAGAATGTCCTTGTTGGAAGACACTTTTCTTCTTTCTTTTTTGGTTTGAAAATGTTAACCATGTGAAATGATTTAGCAACATTCTTTGCCACAATTAGTGATCCTTGACAATAGAGTTTTCCCGAATCTGTCTAACAATTAGAGAGTTTGGACTTCCCTCCTGAGATTCCCCTGTCTCCTGATCAGAATTTCCCATGAATTGTGCTTCTTGGGGTTCTCCATTCTTCCGATATTTTAAAAAGGATTTATTATTTTATGTGTGGAGGTGTTTTACTTGAATGTATGTATAAGTATCATGTGCACACCTGGTACCCATAAAGATCAGAAGAGGAAATTGTATACCCTGGTTATAGATGGTTGTGAGATACCATGTTAGTAATGAGAACAAAACCCAGGTTTTCTGTAAGAGCAGCAAGTGCTTTCAACCTCTGCATCATGTCTCCAGCCTTCTTGGAGGTCTCTTGAAGCATGAAGAATTAGTATAATGGCAAACTAGAAGACAGCTGATTGTCAAAATTAGAGGTGAAGTTTATCTGGCAGTGTTATTTTCAAAGAGTCATCATTAGTCAGTCATGGAGATTTCCATTCACCTTTTAGGTACTCCTTGGTTTTCTGATGCCAGTGTTTCAGAAGCACACTTGACAGTATTGTAGCATTTGAGCACAGCAAGCATGTTTGGAGGTAAACTGCAGTTAAGAAAAATGTAAGAACGTAACAGGAGTTTAATGAAGTGACTTTTCTACTAGTAAACATCGATCAGAACCACTTGAGAGGAAGGTGAGAGGAGGAAGAGTTATGTACATATTATCTTGCCCTAACCTCTGAGTTTTTTCTTCCATCCATTATGTCCTTGAAGCTTAGCATTAAAATACTCCCACCCTGGTGATTTTCATACAGATGTTTTGCACAGCACGTCTTTGAAAATCACTTATGTAGTCTCATGAGAGCTTTGCATACATGTGTAAAATGAGGTGTGGCAAGGACAGTGAGTTGTGCATTTGAAGTATACATACCGGTAATGCTGTAAAAAATTATTGCTTCTAAGGTGGGCTCTGAGCCATGCTCCTTAAAGTCTCTTTTAATTTGTACTTGGATATAAATTTAATGCCCTTTTTACGATACTTGAAAGAGCGGTGTAATTTCATGGTCTGGTCATTACCATTGGCATTAAAGGAATGACTATTGCTGCTACTTAATATATCTTGCCCATTTTCTTAATGACTATGAAGCACATGGCATAAGAGCTCCCTTGTTTGCACATAGAACACATAGGCTGATAGGGAACACCTGTTCTTTGGTGGGTGGGGTTGATGGACTGTATGTTCCTTCCTTGAGCTTTCCTGCTACCCTCCCTCTTCTTTCCTCTGCTGTTCTGAATACATACAAAGGAATAGTACATTTGACCTCCTGGACCTCCAGGTACCTCTAAGCTCTAAATTTTAAGTTAATCAACCTTAGAAGGCAACAGGAATAGTACATTGGGTAGGGCACTTAAAGAATTATGTTAGGGACCAAAGTAAGGAAAAGGAATGGGTGCATAGATCATATGAACTCTTTTTATGCTCATATTAACAGTAAAAGCATGTGGGGCATGGTAGTCATGTGGAAGAACATGCTTCTTCACCATCTTTAGTAAACTTCATTAGCCCTGTACTTTCCCCCTATGCTTAACCAAGCATGTCCAACAGAGATGAAATGTCTTACATTTCAAAATACTGCCTAGTCTCTGTTCCTTTGTGTTCAGAATGCTTGAGGTATTTGTGCCAGATAAAATGAGTTGTGATAGAAGGAAATGTATGTGGTCTCTTTGCAATTTCCCATCCAAATAGGAGTGAGACTGACAACTGAAACAGCATTAGAGCAGGACTGAAAAGTCACAGTGGTTAAATATATTAGAGTTCATGGCTTCCAACAAGTAGATTGCACTGAGCAGGGAACACTGGGATGTGGCTTGAGTCCTTCATGCCTGGGCAAGAAAGAGACAGAGAAGTGTGCAGGCAGGATGCAGCGAGTAAGCTGAGCACGCCCCTCTTCTCAGCAAATGGCCAACAGTACAGCTCCTTTCTTTTAATCCCTTTCCTGTTTTGTCTAGGACAAAGTAGGCTCTGTTTAAGTATCCCTAAGGAGTTAGGGTGGTGGGGGCTGAGTGACTCCGTGAATAGATTGAATGATTTTTGGTATGAGAAGCATCTTGCCAATTATTTTGCATAAACAATGTCAAAGAACCATAAAAACTTGCTTCTCGTTCCCATTACTCTTATAGCTCCCCGCATGCTGATTTGCTCCAACCTCCCAGGGAGCTGCTCCCATAAAGATGATAGACATGACAATGGGGGTACGATGGTGGGGAAACTTTTAGCACATAGATTGATTTAAGAACTCATTTAGATTTAATAGAATAATTATTGAGATTAATTATCGGGAAAAATGACATGCCATGTAATTGAATATTGTATAAACAAGATATAGTGGCTATAATTATAGTTCTACAAATACTGTAATAGGTGTATTAAGAGGAGTCAGTGAACCATGAAGTATTTCATCAAAGCTCAATATTTCTAGAAATCTTTAAGGCATTTCAGACTGTAAATAATTACCTCTTTGATTCTTATCTAGAATATATGTAGTAATCAGAACTGTGTCTTGAGGCTGCTGCCTTTGCTCACCTGATGTGGTGTGGTGTCAGCTGACAACACGAATATTTACTTTGTCTATTGGCTTGTACTAGGATCTATGGGAATGTTGAATTTTGGGATATTAAAACCTTTGAATTAAAATTTACGTATTGATTAGATGCTGTGAAGACAAGTACAATCTTTGCAGATTAAATGGCATTGGACTTTCTCTTATTTATGTCACTATGACATTTAAAATAAATTATTATGAGTTTTATTTAATCATATGGCAAATCAACTTTCAGTGCATCTAAAAAATCAACTGTGTAAAACATACAGAGTCAGAGACCAAACTAAGTTCTTCCAGTGCTAATTATATGATCTTGATAATGGTATTTCAATTCTCCAATTCTCCATTGCTTTGTCTTCAGAATGGAAATAAATATATCTTTCTCATCATTTGTTCTAGAGATGAAATAAATCAAATAGGACACAGAAAAGCCTTATATGGATAGTAGAAGGCTAGTCAGTGTTCATTTTCCTTCTACAAATACAAACCAGTTTTCATGCAAGAAGTTTTCAACATGAACTTGAAGGGTTACATTGATCCACATACTCACCTCATTCCGATTAACTAATTTGAAGATACCATCATTGATTTTAACTTGGCCATTGTAATTCCAAGCCCTCATTTGCTCATTTATCAGATATGGTGGGTAGAGCAAGTTGTAATCTCTTTGGACTTCAGTTTCTTCATCCTCAATTTGGAGAAAGCATAGCTTTCCAGTCTTGTCCCACAGGATTATCCCGAAGATTAAATCATAGAAACAACAGGCTCACACAACACCTGTCTAAACCAAACACTCAATTAACACAAGCTATGAACCTTACTCTGAAATAGCGAGGTACACAGCAGGCTTATAAAACTCATTTACAATCAAAATAATAATCTTTGCCAGATTAATGGTGTTTCCTGTAGAGCATTTAAGAGGTTTGTCATCTTCTGAATTTATTCTCTAGATCTCAAATAGTATTTATTGCCTACAAGAAACAATTATTTATTGAAACAAAATTATAAGGCCATTTATCCATTCACTCATTTATTTAAAAAAAACAAATTATTGTTGAACATCTATTAGGAGTGTTATGAAATTTTCTCATTGGTTCAATGTGTATGAACAAAATAGCCATGGTTGTTACTCCAATAGAGCTTCTGTTCTAGAATATCTGTTAATCTAGGCACTGTGGCCTTGGATTTTTTTATATTGTACCCACCTTCAGTTCTTTTTGAGCCAGAGTAAGCTTTACTTGGAAAAACAATATAGTATAGGTGGGTTCATCATGCACAAGTATATAAAAAAGTATTGTGTGTCTGGTACCATGAGACAGGACATATAGTATAAGAAAGATCTTAGATGGCAGGTAATGGGGTTGGAAGCAATGAACAACAGTAGGAGGGCAGAAAAATGTCTTGCAAGTTTATGAGTCAATTCATTGACTCATTTGACCAAAGAAAACCCATTTTGTGTAGCATACTGTAAGTAACTCACATTATATAGTTGCTTGTCTTAGGTAAGTGTTTCTAAACACTATGACCAAATCGCTGTTCATCACTGAAGGAAGTCAGGACAGGAACTTAAACAGGGCAGGAACCTGGAGGCAGGAGCTAATGTAGAGGCCATGGAAGGGTGCTGCTTACTGGCATGCTTCCCATCGCTTGCTCGGCCTTCTTTATTAGAGAAAACAGGACCACCAGTCCAGGGATGGCCCTACTCACAATAGGCTGGGCCCTCCCCGTCGATCACTAATTAAGAAAATGCCCTAACGCTTGATCTTATGGTGACATTTTCTCAGTTGAGGTTCCCCCTCCTCTGATGACCACTGCCTGTGTCAAGTGGGCACGAAACTAGCCAGTACAATGACTTAGATAAGAACCAAATTTTGAATGTACTTAAATATCAAGAGGGGAGTACAAACTTTGTTACTCAAACAGAAAAATAGTACATAAAGTGATATTTCTTCACATTTGCAGCTTTTGTTCATTCACTGTGTATGCTGAGCTGTTTGGGTATATATGAAAGTTAACAGTAATGAACAATTGCAATGCAACCTACCCCAGGAGATGATGACCAAGATAGTATTGGTGGTAATTGAATTCAGCGATTCTGTCTCTCAGAATTGATTCTAAGGAACTAATTAGGCAGCAGCATCATGGCGTGTGTGCAGAGCATTTGCCTAAGCATCTCAAATACTTTTTAAGTGACTTCTGTGCTTGAAACCTGCCTTGACCCCTCATCTCCCACATCACATTTACTTCCTTCAGTGCTCTAGAAGTGCTATCATGAATTTGAAGCTGATCATCTCCAGGCATGGTTCTTTCTCTTATTTTTGAGATTGTAATATAATTACATTGTTTCTCCCTTCCCTTTTCCACTCCAAACGCTCCCATGTACCCGTCCTTTCTCTGTGTCAAATTTATGGCCCCTTTTATTAATTGTTATTATATGCATGCATATATATATTCCTAAATATAATCGGTTTAGTCTTTATAATGTTATTTGTATGCGTATTTTCAGGGTTGACCAGTTGGTTTATTGATGTGCTTTTCCCCAGAGATGACTATTTCTCCAGATCTTAGTATTCTTTTGCTATCTGTTGATTTTTTAGTGTGTGGTTAAGGCCTCTTGGGCTTTTCCCAAGCCATTTTGGCTTGTCTATTGGTGTCATCCTGTTCCAGCTCATGTTTATGCCTTCATGGTGGTGAGATTTTGTGGATGTAGCTTCTGAAATTACTAAGGGAGACAGTCTCACAGAAGACTCACCGATCCTCTGATTCTTACAGTCTGTCCGCCCTCTTTTCCACAATGTTCCCTGAGCCTTAGATACAGGAGATGTTTTCTATATGTATCCATTGCAACTGAGCTCCTCAATTCTGCATTTTGATTGGTTGCAGTTTTCTGTAATGGTCTCTGTGGCAATGAGATGTTTTCTTGATGAGGGGTGAGGACTGTACTTGTTTGTGGATATAAGGACATAAATTAAGAGTGCAGTTAGGGATTATGCTGGTTTACTAAAGTGATGGTTGTAGGTTCTCCTCTAAGGTCCATGACTTGACTAGCCCTGAGTAGTTGCTTAGGTTTCCAGTATCCAGGCATGATTTCCCTCTTGTTGAGCAGGTCTTAAGTCCAATTACAGAGTTCTGGCATGTTGTTTCATACTGCCACATATGTGTTCACAGGTAACATAAAATCATAGTTTTAAGGTTATTAAAATGATTCCATAATGTACCTACCTTGCTGCAGTATCCTTGTTTTTGAAATCTGTCCGGTAATATAGCTCAATTTGAATAGTTCTCAAAGTACAGCTATTTAGAACACATCTTGTTGCCCTTGCTCCCAAAGATTTTTGTGCAGTTGATCTCACTTGGAGTCTAGGAATTTACATTGCTAACAAATTTCTGTGGTCATGCTTTGAAAACTGCTGCTCCAGTTTCTTAACTTTAGCTATGGGAAAATCTGCTATTGTCTACATGTACCATAATGTATTTCCTATTTCCCCTCACCTATCTATATACACACCACACAGATGCATATAAACACACACACACACACATACACACACACACACACACACACACTTTATTTCCACCTTGAGATAGGATTTCCTTATGTAGCTTAGGCTGCCCTGGAACTTGCTCTAGATACCAAGCTAGCCTAAAAGTCTCAGAGATTCACCTGCCTCTGCCTTTTGGGAACTGGGATTAAAACTGTGTGCCATAATACTTGTCACAGATTTACCTCTTAGACGGGGTGCCTAAAACTCATTGTGCAGCTTAAATTGACCTTGAAACTCACAATCCTCTTGTTTCAGCCTCTACAATGCTATTACAGGCATTTTTCAAAATTACATTTAACATGAATGTTAAGATTAAAGTAGTGAGGTCAGAAACACTAAAGGTCTTTCAAGGAGGCTTCCAGATACTGCCATAGATGCCCATATATTTCCAGTTGTTCCATATTCTTGCAAAAACTAGGTAAGATCAGATATTTAAAAACTTGCCAATGTGATATACATTGTTATTTAAGTTTATATTTTCTTGTTCATTAGGGGATTGTGTACCTCTTTTACATTTTTAGAGTAGTGAATTTCTATAACTTTCTCTTTGCTCTGTATCAATGCTGTCCAATAGAAATCTGATATGATACAAATAAACTTTAAGAGTTGCTATTTAAGAATTGCTAGAAAGCTGGGGGTGGTGGTGGCACACGCTTTTAATCCCAGAACTCAGGAGGCAGAGGCAGGAGGATCTCAGTGAGTTCGAGGCCAGCCTGGTTAGCAAGAGTTAGTTCCAGGATAGACTCCAAAACTACAGAATAATCCTTTCTCAAAAAAAAAACCCAAAAAAGTTGCTAATACATGCATTAAGGAGAGTAGTAAGAACCAATTGGTGTTCATATTAATAATATATTTAATATATATTTCAAAAATATCATTTCAACATTTAGCCCATATGGTAATCACAAACTAGATACAGCAAATTGTGTATTTTTCATTGCAATGCCCTCAAAATATGTATATGGCATTTCACGCTTCCTGCAGCACCGTTCCAATCAACTGTGTTCTGAAGGCTCAGCAGCTCCTCATAGCTGTCATTCTGGACAGTGTAGTTTCACTTCCTGATGTTTTATAGGTTATAAGATGCAAGATAGTTTCACATATTCTACCTCTTGTCTATTTTTATATACTGATTCATATTGTATAATATTTTACCATGTAGCTCTTGTAACTGCTGTGCCATGACTTCTGTATCCCCTAGGTGTTTCTTGAACTAAGAAAGTTGAAAATAAAAATTATTCATCACAAGGTATAAGCAACCATGCCCAGATGAAGCTTTTACAAATAGGATTGTTCACTTTATTATTGTTTTCATGTACATTTTGTGTATTGTTAAGCACTCACCCTTACCCAAAGTTATACCTTAAATCACTCTCCGTAATATTCTTTATCATGTTTCAGGGTTTTAGTAATACTGGAAATGGTAAAGCACCGGGAATTCATTTTAATTAATATTGCATAAAGATGATTATTTTGTGTAAACATTTCTATACAGTAAAGTAGTTGTCTGAGAAGCATTATCGGGTAGTCCATTGTTTTCTGTTTATTTCTAGTGGCATCTGTCCTTATTTCCACATGATGTTTCTGTGTTATGCATGCTGTTGTACTTATTTATTATCCTAGCCTAAGACAATATCACAGGTTACAAGCTTTGAAAAGTAAATTCTACAGATGCTGCCTTCCATGGGGTTGCACTTTCCATATTCGCTTATAGGACCAAAATCATGCATTCTCACAACCAAAGAACATATATCCAGAGGTTTGAAGTTCTGC
>LOEQ01010342.1:21670-39512 GCA_001685075.1 Bramus lutescens | reverse complement strand
CACAGGGCAGGGAACCCTGACTGCTCTTTGGACTAGAAAGGGAGGGGGAGGGGGGGACGAAGGGAGGGGGAGGAAAATGAGAGGAGGGGAAAAGGTGGAAATTTTTAATAATAATAATAATAATAATAAAGATATTGAAAAAAGAAAGTATTCTAAGAAGATAAAAACCAAAAAAAGAATGAAATAAAATAAAAATTCTATGCAAACCAAACCATTTCTGAATAAATCTTTAGGAGAAAAAAACATGGCTCCATAAAGCACAGTCCAGCACAGTAGCAGCAGGTGACATCGTCCACATCACAACAGCCATTATCTGAGTATGTTAGTGCAGTCCATGCCTGGGATGTCATGTGCACATGTTTATGTGGGTATGGTGTGTGTGTGCATATCATGTTTACGTGTGTGTAGGTACGTGCATAAATGTGTGTGTGTGTGTGTGTGTGTGTGTGTGTGTTGGCTCATTTACCTAAAAGTTCATCAACTTTTTGTTTCTTTTGAAGACTCAAATTTTGTTTTGGTGATTTTTTTTCCTAGTCTCTGTTTTATTCAACTCAAATCTTCATTATTTCCTTTTATCTGTTTGGTTTAGGTTTAATTTGGTCTGCCTCCTAGACAACCTCCAAGTAGAGAAGTCGGGTATTGGCTTGAGATCTCTTTTCATAAGCATCTATACATACACATTTTTCTTAAGTGCCATGTTAGCTGCATCTTATAAATATATTGTGCTGTGTTTTAATTTTCATCCATCTCAAGACATTGTCTAATTCCCATGAGATTAAGTTTTGGTCCACTGACTGCTTGGGAGTGTGTTGTCTAATTCCCTGTGAGATTTGTTTTCGGTCCACTGACTACTTGGGAGTATGTTGCTCAGCTTCCACATAGTGGGGAATTTTCCAAGTATAATCTGTTGTGCAGCAATTTCTTCTATATTGAAACACTCCTTCCTGGAGAGGGAGTCAGCATTAAGACTCAAAAAGTAAATGAAACTTTCAAGACTCAGTGAGTGAACAACTCTCAAGTCTCAGGTCATCCGTGGAACTTCTACCATTCATAAGGGTCCTTCCCAAAGATTTTACTAGTACTAACACTTGCTAAGGGAAGGAGAGGGAAGGAGAGAAAAGTGTCCTCTCACCCACCAGCCAAGTAAGTCCTGCAGGGAGCTCATGGTTACAGCTTTCCTAAGCGGCCATCTGTGCAGTGGTGGACACTCTCTCTGGTCCTGCCATTCCCGTAAGTAACCCCTCACCAGTACCCTGCAGGTAATATTGGTAAACTCATCGCTTCACCAAGCTGCACATTGGTGGATTCATTCCTCTGATCTGTTGTTGATGCCCTATGGGTAGTGGAAAGACATTTGTTCATGTCTCCTACCACTGACATTGGCATTGCCAAGGAAGTCATGCAGCAACTTTTTATTGATTCCTAATTTAATTCCATTGTTAAGTATCCAATCAAAACTGTTCCTGGGGTTAGGACTACAGCTCAGCAGTAGATGTTGGCCTGATTTCTGTGAGGTCTTTGGTTCCACACATTGCTCATGTGTAAAGCCCAAAACTGAAAGCCTGTATTCAAATCAGCTTTAAAAACTGAATTAAGGAATGAACTCTAGAAAGAAGAAATGGTGTTGCCAATACCCTATACCCCAACCCAGGGAATCTTCCATTGCTTATTAAAGCTAAGAAGTACCTTATAATTTGCACAAGGAACACCTAGTTTTCAGAACTTACAAATACAAACCAGAACAAGGAAAGTAGATATTTTTAGATCAAGACATAGTGAAGAGGGGGAAGCTAAAATGGGTGGTTCATTTAACCTAGTTTTGTGTGTTTTTAAATAACAAGATTTCTCCAACTTCCCTCTGCAGGTTATGGAAATTATGTAAGAAATATTTTCCTGACATTCAGGCTGAGTTTTCCTTTTCTCAATTTCATCATGTCAGGAATAACTGTGCCTCTGCACACCACCTCAGACATTTCCTGTGGTACCTGCAGATATGTGCGTTAGCCCTCTTCTCATTCCTCATCCAAGTCAAGCACACTTCGTCCTCTTACTGTAGCCTCTACACTGTTTATTATACTTCTGAATATGTTCATTCTTCCTATGTCCCATGGATGCCAGCACCAAAGGGCTCACCCTTGATGTCACATAAGTAGCTTCTACCTTTATGCCCCTGGCATTTTACTCAGAGTGTGAAGCCCAAAATAATACTCTTTTAAAATTGTAGACACTTTCTCTCCATCATCAGCCGCAGGTGGCTGTGAGTCGCGATGCTTTCCAAGCGCTGAACCGCAGGCCCGTTGGGTGTCTGTCGTTTGGATCACACCCTCTCAGGAGTCAGAAATAAGCAAGCTCTTTCCCTGGCGCTCTCTTCGCTCCTAGCAGTTCATCTGGCGTGGGGCATCTACTCACAGCCAAGGGAAGCCAAGCTGACAAGTGCACAGGTTCTTCCAGAGTCCTGCTTGAGTGTCCTGGCTGGTTCTTAAAGGTTAACTAACCTACACCCACACAGACCCCTCAACAGATGAGCACATTCCCAGTCACAAGCTTAACGCTGCTATTTTATATGCCTTTAAAACTCCACCTAAAAGTGTAACATGCTCTTTCATTTTTATGTGTTTTATTATTATTAGCATACAAAGCATTGCATGTTGTTATGACATTTTCAAATAAGATTTATTTTTATTTTCCTTCCATCTCTTCCCCCATCCCTCTGTTCACTCCCATACATTTTACATATATCCAGTGGCCCCTTCTCCATTTTTCTATCACATGAGTCCTATTGGGTCTCCCCCATTTCCTCAACACCATTTCTTTTCTTTTTTCATGATCTCCTCTCCAGTTTCATATCCTAAATCTATGCTCTGATATAAGCAGCGGTCCACATAAAAAGAAGACTATGTGACTTTTGTCTTTGTGAGTCTGAATAATCTTGTTTAATATACTTTCCAGGTCTATCTATTTTCCTGCAAATTTTATTAACTTTTCTTTACATCTGGTTAAATTCCACTGTGTATTTATTCACAGTTTCATTAGACATTCATCTTTTGTGGACATCTAGGTTGGTTCCACTTCCTTGCCATTGAGGGTAATGTTGAAATAAACACAGATATGCAGGTATCACCGTGGGAGTGTGTGTAGATACTCAGGAGTAGTGGAGCTGAGTCACCGAGCTGTTGGCCCATACTGATTTCCATGCTGTCTGTACTGCTAGTTCACAGTCCCACCAGCAGTGACTAAGTGTTCCTCTTTCCCAACAGATCTGACAACACCTGCTTTTGTCTATTTTATGAATGACAGTCTCAAGACGAAATTCCCTAAAATATTCAGTAGCTTTTAGATCCCTCCTTAGAAATACTTGGACCATCTCAAGACTACACATAACTGAGCATTTTAAACTGGCTGGCCTCAGTAAGTCCATCGGTAAAAGACATCTGGAAATACCATTCATTTGAATTCTACTAGTTAAGATGAATGTTATCTTTGTCCTGTGGATGGAGATTCCCTAAGAAAATATATACTATGTAGGCAGGGTGGTGCAGTTTCATATGCCCTAAGAAAGTAATTTTGCCTAAGAACAGTATTACATAACTTACTTGAATATATGTTCTCTCTATATATTCATTAAAACAGGCTTGGTAGCATATCTACTTAAAGAATGTTAGAAATTGATCTAGTTTCTGTAGGTAGTTGAGAAGATAGCACTGTTTTTTCCAATGGGAATGTAGATTTGACTTCACTTTTCCAAAGCATTGGGGAAAAGATCTGTGTCACTCATTTCAGTCCTAACCACAGAGCAAAGGCCAAGATCCCAGAAGGATCCATTCATAACATAATGGTTTGAATGTGTCTCCCAAAGTTCATGCTTTGGAAAATCAATCCCTAATGCAACCACAATAGAAGATAGGACCTAAACGAAGATGATTGGGTTATAAGGGCACTGCCTTCAGGGGTAGCCATATGCCATTATTCTAAAGAATAGCTTATTATAAAAGTGAAGCCTGGCTTCTGGTGTTCCTTTGCTATCTTGTAGACTCCTGCCTCTCTGCCTTCTGCTATGGAACAACACGGGAGGAAAGCCCCTTACTAGATGCAGGCACCTTGACATCGGCCTTTGTTAGGGTTCCAGTGCTGTGATAAACAGTATGATCAAAAGAAACTTAGGGAACAAAGGGTTTATTTCAACTTATAGCTCTCAGGTCGTACTCCATCATAGAGGGAGGCCAAGAAAGAAACTCAAGACAGGAACCTGGAGACAAGGTCTGGAATGGAAGCCATGGGGGCATGCAGCTCACTGGCTTGCTCTCCATGGCTTACTCAGCCTGCTTTCTTCTAACACCTGGACCACCAGCCCAGGGATAGCACCACCTAAAGTGGCCTTCCCAATCAACCTTCACCCAAAAAGTGTCCCATAGGCTTACCTACAGCCAGTCTGGTAGGGAGGCTTGCTTAATTGAGATTTGCTTTTCTCAGATGCCCCTGGTCTGTGTCAGGTGGAAAAAAAAAACAGAACAATAGGACGACTTCCTAGCCTCCAGTTCTGTAGAAAAGAATGGTTCTTTTTTTTTTTAAATTACTCAGTCTTGGATAATTTGTGGTGTAAGAAAATGCAATGTAAATAAATAAACAGGTGAAAATTAAATGTTTTTTAAGTCAAAGGAGTAAATAACACAAGAAATTTCAAGAATTCTTGGTGACCATTTAAAATCTGTGAGTCCTTTCATTTTGCTTTAAATTGTAGTATAATGACATTTCATGTGAGTTTCCCAAGAGGTATCACAAAGCATTATGCAGGATAACATTAATCCAGGCATTGGCTGGGATAACTAGAACCAAAGAATAAACAGTGAACAGTGCATGACCGAAAAAAAGTAGAGCCACCAACAAGACACCAGTCCTCGTGAGTGTGGGACCACAGTCTGTTAGGGTCCAATGACGACACTGGTCCTCGTGAGTGTGGGACCACAGTCTGTTAGGGTCCAATGAGGACAAACTCAACAAACAAAACTAAAACAAACTTACTCCATGCTGTATTCAGTCTTTTTGGCAGGTTCCTAAACTAAGACCAAGAGAGAATTAGGGACTTGTGCAAGAAGACAAAATATAATGTTCAAACCAAGACTAAAATGTACTTCTCTCCCCCCAGCCTGTGTTCCTCAGCAGTGTTCCAGGCTCAACATTTACACTGCCAGTAGAGTAGATAATCTTCCAAATACACCCAAAGACTTGCCACTGACCCAGATTTGTAATGTTTGAATAGGAAAACCTTGTTCATATGTAACTCAAAAGAGCCTAAACCTCATGCTTTACATAATATTATTTGATTCTTCCTCATGCCAGGTGTCGTGAAGATTTCCCTTCACAATCTCTTCCAAGGATCTTACTTCAAAATAGCCACTGTGCTACCAGAGGGCTAAAGTATGTAAGGAAACTTAGCTCCCTTGGTTAGGAATGGTGAATAAGCTAGCAGACTGCTGTAAGGGAGCACTACTCAAGAAGCCAGGCCAGTGTTTATGTAAGCAGATGGATACACAGTGCTGCCAGAGAACAGGGTTGTTCTACCTCATCTTGGGGAGCCTTAAGGACCCAAGAGAATAACAGACACCGTTGTTCCTGGCCAGAGTCTCACTTGCATTCTCTATCTGTACAAAATGGCAAGGAGTGGCTTCCAGAAGAGAACAGCAGACCTAAAATTAGAAAATTTCTTACATTTATGAGAAATACAAGTTTTTTATTCTCTTTTCCAAAACCCTAAGGTTTCTCATATTTCCTAGGGCTTTGACAAACTGTCGACATTAATATTGGTATTAAATATGAATAACTCAGGTTAGATGCCAAGTGGTAGACTCTAAGAAAAACTAGAAGATACTTTTTCATACCTTAGCACCTCCTCAACAGCTTTCTCCTTTTTCCAGGCTTCTATCACTGCCCAAAGGATCTCATGTCCTTCTGGAAGGACGGTAAAACCATGCTACGTGTTCTATTGTTCTGGCTTCCTGAACCTATGGGTGACATTGCTAACTATGATCCTCTCCCCACAAGGGATGTGACTTCATAATTTATCCCAATATAGAATTCCAGATGCTCATTTTTAAATAAGCATAGCACACAGTAAAACCCATTTGCCATTCTTGCCTGAAAGTATCATCACAATCTAAAATCTAAAAGTTGGCCAACGGCAGGGGCAGGGAGGACTCTTAAATCTTAAAAGTCTCCAAAGACCCAATGGACCTAGACAATAATCCACAAATATAAAAATTCCCCCTCAAATCATAATCGCTCATTAAGATTATTGCAATCTGTTTATCATGATAAAGATGCCTCTGAGAATTCTCTTCCCTGGGCTCTACAGACACTTCAATAACTAGAGTTAGCACATAGGAGCTCCATGGTTTCACCACATATTCTTGAAGCATAAAAGTTCAACATTTTAAAAGTACATTTGCTTGTGTATGTGTGCATGTGTGTGCATGTGTGTGTGCACACGTGTGTGTGTGTTATATACAAAACAGTGTGCAAGTGGTGGTCAGAAGACAACTTTGTGGAACATCTCTTCTTCCATCAAGCAAACCCAGGGGATCAACTTCATCAGTCTTGACAATAGGCACCTTTTATCCACTGAGCTATCTTGCAGACCCGAGGTTCTCCCATCTTTACCAGCCACTCAAGTCATCTAGTACTTCAATAAAGCACAGAGTCCTGAACTCAATCCCCAGAGTTTCTGGATGATAGGTCTGGGATGGAGCCAAGGAATTTGGTGAATAAGTGATGCTGACACCTCAGGTCTAGACACTGCATTTTGAAAGCCACTGCAGTAACCCACATACTGAGGATTTTGTTCCCACCCATGTCCCTGCTCATTGAATGCCCTCTCCTAAGACCTCTGAGTTCTAACACAATATTCCTCCATCTCTGTTTTCCTGAACTCACAGTCGTACTTGACACCTGTTTTCATTTCTTTTCCTATTGCTGTGATAAAAGTATCATGAAAGAGCAACTTAATCTTAACCACAGTTTCAGGTTATGGTCAATCACTGTGGGGAAGTCTAGGAGGCAGAAATTTGAAGCAGCTAGTAATGTTGCATACACAGTCAAGAGAACAATATATCCATGAAGTCATACTAGTGTCCAACTCATTTTCTCCATTTTTGGACAGATCAGAAGCCCCTTCCTGGGGAATGATGCCACCCGGAGTGGGTAGATCTTCATAGTTTAACTAAAGGAATCAAGATAATTTTCCACAGACATGCCCTTAGTTCAACCTAATCTATGCAATCCTTCACTATAACCATAACAAACTCAATTTTGATATCCATTCCTGTCTAAGCTGTCTTAATGTTAAAGCACTAAGAATAGATTTCTAAGCATAGTATTGAGTAAATATCCTCTGGTATCTTTTGTGCTCATAGAAACACTGGATTTGTCCACAGCTCTTCTCTCATTCTGAACATACTTTATCTTTATGTCCACAAGGAGCCTGAAAATAAGTTTTCCAAATTCATTTATTTAGGTTCTTCATCTCCCACATATTTTTCCTTACTTTTTCATCTTTATATTCTAGCAGGCTATAATATGTGATGCCTGATACCAAATCTCCCATTCTTCATGATCTTCAAGACAATAGTCTTTGCCTTGTCTAGCTTGACTCACCTCATTCTCCCAAATGAATTATGTACTGACAGCTGTGCTTCTTACAGTTTCTGCTCTCAACCGTCTGAGCTCCGTTCATACGTCTTTACCTGGAAAGACCTTTGTATTTCTCCCTGTTCAAATCCTCCACACTACCAAAGTCCAACTACATCTATGAATGAAGTCTTCCCTTACTATTCCAATTAGATAAGCCCCTCTCCCTCTTTCTTTGACTTTTCTGATAATCAGCCTCTATGACTCCCATATTAATATACTTTCCCTCCAATACAGAGATAAGTTCCCTTGATTTGGGAACTTCTTCAGCCAATAGCCTTTAAGATACTGGCCCACTTTGAGCATGGTCTCATGTACTCTAAGTGCAGATGAAAAGCATGCATAGCCATCATTTCTGCTGGATTCTGCTCCAGTTCCCAGCACAATCAGAGGACTGCAGATTACCCTTTAGTCTTTAGAGGACTTTAGTCTACCCTTACTGTGAGTTTAGCCCCAAATAAATGAACCTTTTGTTATATTCCATTCCCAGACTATTGTGGAACTCTTTTGGCCCCCATGCCTGAATCCACGCCATTGCCAGACCCTGCCAAGACCCTTACCTGCAACCTCCTCCCATCCCTCCCAGCTGAACTACCCCTCTGGCGCACCTGCACACGATTTGGCTCGGTTGGCCTGCCATGGCAACTTGGTAATTCCTGCCAGCCTGCACCCACGTGGTTTGGTCCTGCCTATTAAGTGGCTGAGTTACCACCACACATGNCAACTCCTCTGTGGCTTCTCTTGCCCATGTGGCTCACTATCACTACCCAGACTAGGATCTGCTTCTGAGGTCCAGCTGCTGCCAGGCCTACCTGATCAGACTGAACTCTAACTGTGGGAGCTCTAACCCTGCACCTGGAACACAGACTTGTATCCCCAGATTGGTTCCATGAGTTTCACTGGCCCAAGCTCTGGCCAATAACCTCATGACTCACAAGTACCTACAAGCTCTGGGTTCCTTCAATTTCTGCTCAACTCAATCTCCTCCATGTGTGGGTGTGCTGCTTTTAAGAGTTTTTGCTAAGTCTCAGAGGTAATTCAGGTACTGATCTAGGACTTGCCTTACTAATGCAACTGGGATACCTGTTGGCCAATCAAGATTATCATACCTACAACAATTTTCTGAAAATTACAATAGCAGTAAGTTAATTTGATATGTAAATATTGGATTGATTGATTGATAAATAAATAAAAAATAAATAAATTTGAAAATTGTAAACCAACCCCAAGATAATTTCTGACAATATCACCATCCAGGAGTTTAACAACCATTTTATTTCTACTATGAATGTATTTCTGCAAGAGCTATATGACCTACCTGATACATATATTTTTGTGGCCATGGCAGCTATTAGATTTGTTCTTTATATTATATCCTTAAAGAAATGGTTTGTCAGGGTTCCCTGCCCTGTGGGAAGTCCAAGGTCCTCCCCTCTCCATCTAGATCTAGGAAGGTGAGCATCCAAACAGACTAGGCTCCCACAAAGCCAGTACATGCAGTAGAATCAAAACTGGAGGGGGGGGAAATGGGAGGAGGGGAGGAGGTGGAAATTTTTAATAAAAAATATTAAAAATAAAAAATGGAGAAAGGTTACAGAAGTCTTAGAATAAAAACAATCCATGACAGATCAAGAAAGAAAGAAAGAAAGAAAGAAAGAAAGAAAGAAAGAAAGAAAGAAAGGGTTTGATAACACAGCCAAGAATGAGAAACTTTTAGAAGTGATACAGTCTTTACAGACTGGTAATAAGAGATTATCTAAAAGATTCATACTGTTGAAATTGACAATCAGAATCTGTTAAAAAAAGTTATGATAAGGTAGCAGATAGAACATCCCTCCAGGAAGGCAATCTACACATCATCCAAATAATCTCTAAGTATAAGAAGATATCATTAATGGAAAATTTTTAAACCTTGGAATTATATGTGCAGAATGAGAACCAGAAATTAATTGATCTGATGAAATAATTAGAAATATTCACAGGTCAAAAGATTCAGACTTTACAAAAGACCATGATAATAAGACGTGAATCAATTGAGGAACTTGTCAGAACTGATAAGCAAGGAGAGGAGGTACAGGCAAAGGATTTATCATCGCCTGTACCTCTCAGAGTCAGAGATGACTTAGCAAGAGTTTTAGTTACTTATCCTGTTATAACTTCTGAAAACCCAGCAAATACTCAATACCCAAAAGGGTATACAGAATGTAAATGAGAACCTACATGTATGAAGGATCTAAAAGATATTAAGCAAGCAGTAGTATCTTATGGCATGCATTCACCATATGTTGGTAAAGACATGGGCATCAAGCAATAAGGTTATCCACATAATTGGCTTCAATTAGTCTCAGCTGTGCTAGAATATGGGCTATAGTTGCAGTGGAAGTGCTATTGGAGAGAAGAGACTAAAGTCCTGGAACATCAAAGTGGATCCAAAGGATTTGAGGCTGCCCAAGATCAAATTATTGGCGAGGGCTGTAATGTTGATCGAGATACTCAAGCTATATACAATGAACTCATCTTGTCCCTATGCCATACATCAACCTTGAATGCTTGGGACAAGATTCAAGAACTAGGAAGAATTGAATCATATACCAAAGTAATATAGACCCAAGAGAACCTTTTACTGACTTTTTACAAAGATTACCTAAGGTAATAGGTATAACAAATCCAGAAGTTAGTGAAGTACTTTTGAGCCTATGGCTTTTGAAAATGCCAACTTAGAATGCAAAAAGAAACTCTGGCCTTTAAAGGTTAGATCAGCACCAACAGATGAATGGATTCTGCACTAGCCAATACTGAGTCATTGGGTAGGAGAAGCAATTTCCAAAGGTATGAAGAGACATCAAAATAGTAAATGTTTTAATTGTGGTAGAATAGGCCATCTGAGAAGGTATTGTAGACATGGCATTCCTAGAAATAATGTTTCTTCTGGGAATGACAAAAATAGAAGGTCTCAATCTTCTGGATTATGTAAAAGATGTGGAAAGAGCCAATTCCAGTTCATTGGACCAATGAACATAGGTTAACAAGAGATAAACAAAGCAACCTGTTACCATTGGGAAACTCCATGGAGGGCCTCTTGCAGGCCCCCAAGTCAAACATGGTTCATTCATTCCCAGTCACTGTGGAGGACACACCTCCCCAGGAAAATTAGAAAATCCAGTGCCTATTATAAAATAGCATACTGCTCTGAATGATAGAATAAACATGGAGGATAAAACAAAAATTCCATTAGGAAATATATATTTTGGCAGATTTCTAAAAATTATCAAAGACCAAAGCTGAGAGTATGAATAAATAACATTATAATTGAATGATTATTGGACACAGGTGCAGATGTGATTATTATTACTCCAGAATCTTGGCATCCTAATTGGCCTCTTCATGAGGCAGATGTTATATTCCCAGGAATTGAATCCCTATCTCAAGTGAAGCAAAGCATGAGATGGGTCAAATTCATAGGGTCAGAAGGACAGAGCGGAAGTCTGATTTGGTTAATATGGCAGTGAATCTATGTTGTCATGATATGTTGCAGCAATAGAATACCCAAAAAACATTCCAGCAGTCTCCAAAATGGGACATAAATGAACTCATTTTTCTGGGAAGGATATTATAAGATACTTTTTAAAAAAAAGTCACCAACCACTTATGCTGTATAAAAACATAGAACAACAACTAGCAAACTCTCAGAGGTACCAACAGCCCTACCTTTAAAATGGTTAACTAAGAAACCTATATGGGTTAAACAATGCCTTTAACAACAGAGAAACTGAAGGCCTTAGAACAGATGGAACAAGATGCTCAGAATATTGAAGAATCACCCAGCCCTTGGAATTCTCCTGGATTTGTTGTTAAAAATAAATAAAAATAAATCTGGAAAATAGAGACTGGTGACAGGTCTAAGAGCTGTTAATAAGGTGATTCAGCCAATGGACTCTACAATCTGGAATTCCTTTGCCTTTCCTATTGACTAAAGGATGGCCTATAATAGTTATTGATTTAAAAGATTGCTTCTTCACTACATATAAAAACACAGAGAAAAATTTGCCTTTGCAGTGCCTACTTATAAAAATTCTCAGTCAATTAGGAGATATCAATGGACCATGTCCCACAGAGAATGTTAAGTAGCCTCACCCTGTGCCAATATTTTGCAAGTAAGCCATTGGAGATAATATGTAAGTAATTTCCTAAATCTATAGTTTATTATTATATGGACAACATTTTGCTATCTGATTTAACTCAAATGTAGATACTCTAGAATTTTTGAGGTAATAAAAATGTTTTGCCTAGTTTGGTATTACAAATTGTTCCTGAAAATTATAAAGATGAGATTCTATCAATTTTCTAGGTTATAAAATAGATTTACAGAAAATTAGAACACAAAAACACAAATTAGCAGAGATTGATTTCAGACCCTTAATGCTTTCTAAAGACTTCTAGGAGATATTTTCAATCTACAGCCCACTTCTGTAATAAAATATAATCAAATAATTCATTTAAACAAAAGCTTAGATGGCTGCAAAGACTTAAATAGTCCCAGGGAATTATCAGCTGAAGCTGAGAAAGAATTGACTTTGATTGAGGAGAAATTACAAGAGGCACATGTGGATGGTATGTATCTGAATCTTAACTGCATTCTGGTCATATTACCCTCCAAATATTACCCTACAGGAATTTTAATACAGAGGGAAGATATTATCTAGAATGGATCTTTTTACCACATAAACCAAATAAAAAATTTAAATCTTATGTGGAAAAGATCTCTGGATTAATTATAAAAGGAAAATTGAGACTTAGTCAACTAGCAGGAATAGATCCAGCAGAAATTATAGTACCTTTTGCTAATGATGAAATTAACAAATTATGGCAAGACAGTGAACCTGGCAAAGAGCTTGTTTTAATTTTTTGGAAGAGATTAATGACAACTATCCAAAAAGTGGTAGAATTAAACTTATAAAGAGAGCAAATTGGATCCTTCCTCACATTGTATGGAACACACTAATAACTGGAGAACCTACATTCTATACTGACGTAAATAAATTAGGAAACTCAAGTGACAAATAAGATTTAAGTAAAGTGGAACAAAGCCCTTATTATTCTGTCCAAAAGTCAATTATATGCTATTCTCATGGTACTAAGAGGTTTTAAAGCACTTCTCAATATAGTTACTGATTCACAATATGCAGAAAGAATTGTTTTGAATATTGAAATCACTAAATTTATACCAGATGATACAAAATTGACTTCATTATTTATTCAGGTTTAAGATATAATCAGGAATAGGCTTTGTCCTATACACATAACACACATCTGATCCCATATGGGTCTTCCAGTTCCTCCTAGCATAAGGTAATATAGAAATTGATCAATTATGCATTGAAAATATGCTAAATGTCTCAGAGTTTTATAAAAGGCATCATTCCAAGAGCAAAGATTTTTTTAAAAAAAAGCACTTTTCTATTACATGGTAACAAGCCAAGGAGATTATAAAGAGATGTCCTACTTTACATAACCAAACTCCATTACCTACAGGAAGTAACCCAGAGGGTATTTACAGGAATGAAATCTAGCAGATGGATGTGTTCCACTTTGTAGAATTTGGAAAATTAAAATATATACACCACACCATTGACATAAATTCAAGTTTTCAATGCCCATTGAAACTGCTTTGAGTGCAGAAAAGGTTGCTTCAGTAATCACACACTTACTAGAAGTTATGGCCATTATGGGTATACCTGCACAAATAAAGACAGAAATGGTCCAGCATATGTCTCTAAGAAAATGAAAGATTTTTTCTTATTATAATATAAAGTATAATATACCACACAATCCTATAGGTCAGGCAGTTACAGAAAGATATGTTACTATAAATGATATGTTCAACAAACAGAAAGGGATAAAAAATACCCCAAGAAATAGATTGCATAATGCTTTATTAACTTTGAATTTTTTAATATTAATGAGAAAGGAACAATGGCTACAGAGAGACATTGGATAATAGAAAAAACTTCTGAATTAAATCAGTCAGTGTATTTCAAGGATGTATTGATCTCAGAATGGAAACCAGGAGATGGTAGCAACATTGGGAAAGGGATTTCACTCTTGTTTCCACAGGAGAAGAAAAGCTATGGATATCATCAAAATTAATCAAGATTCAGTTTGAAAAGGATAAACCTCTTGATAAAGAGAATTGGCAACTCATTCACAGAGATGTCAATCCACAGGTTGTAAGAAAACCTCATAAGGGTTGGGGCAGGGTTCTGTTCTTGCCTTTACAGGAAAATGCCCATCTTCAAAAAAAAATCAAGAGACCTTGGACATCTGGATGCTTAAGAAGAAAAAATAGCTATCCAGAAAGAATCACCCAGCAAATAGAAATCTGACTTATAATACCTCTGTAGGGTAAGATATTTACATACATATAATGCTGTTCACCAGTTATTAAAATTCAAGGCTGACTTTAGAGTTGGATGGTGGCTATCCTTCTCTAAATCCAAGCATGTTGTTAAAAGAAAAATTCAGAGTTTCTGTCTCATATCAGGAGTCATCTGGTGTGAGGCAGAATGAAGATAAAATGTAAGGACTACTATTACCAAAACTCTGCTTTCAAAAATTTTTACTTCTCCCCATACCTATTTTTGTACCTATGGTACCTTTCATTAAATATATGTCTATAGAAATTCAAACTTTCTGTTTTGATATGAATAATGTTCAAGTTTTCCACAATGAGCAATAAATTTTCCTGCAGTAATCTTTGAAGTCTCCAGGAAGAAGATGGGGCCTCACAACAACAATTCTACCTGGTTGACATGATGTCTTTATATTGATAGCACCACTTTAAGACTGGTTTTGAGTTGCAAATTCCTCAAGATGATTCCAAATTGACTAGCTGAGATGGTACACCTTCTTACAATGTTCTGACCAGAACTTCAAATAAGAATTTCAGAAAACCCCTACTGACTACTCAGAGACAGCCTACAATTGTACCAGACAGTAATCTAGAAACTTAACCATCATTTTAGCTTTTACAAGATCCCATAGAAATAATATCACCCCCATGACAGCTAAGTAATTCTAGAAAACAGCACCCCTCTCCCAACAAAGTTTGTCCTCAGGGTTAGGGACATCTATTAGGTGTTGGTTATAAGTAGTATAGAGCTGGGGCTGGAAATTAAGTAGGCTCTGGGATCTATTTCAAAAAAAAGTAAATAGATTGCATAGGATTATAGGCAGATTTATGTGTTACTTGTGAACTATTACTTATAGACTATTTATATTGGTATAGTTTCTTGTATGTTGATACAAATTCAAATTATATTTGTTATATTGAATATGCCACTATTTCTGTTTCTAATATTTGTGCACCTATGCAAAGTTATTTTGTCATATTGTATGCATGCATGTGTCTATCTCTGCTTAAGATATTTTGTATAATGATGCAATTTTAAGAAGTATTTATCATATTGCACTATATATTTCTACCTCTGATCAAGATACTTACATTTTGAAGTCATTGTCTTCATTTGCTGCACATTTATTTAAAGATTGTTCAATTTTTTTAAAATAAAGCTTCAGTCTTTAAGCTATATGGGTATTAAGAATTGTAGGTCACTAGTCATCAATGTTTGTTATACTTATAGTTAGACTAGTCAGGTTCTTTAGATGCATAGAGATTGTATTCTACATAGACAGGTAATCTTCAAACACTTTAAACAACTGTAGAATATGGCATTTAAATAACTTAGGATTCTGTTGATGTGAGACACAATTGTTCCTGGCAGCACCAGTCTCTTCCCAAGAGAATGTTGGGCACCAAAGACTCCACTTGGAGTTTGTTTTCTTCTTGGCAAAACTGACCTTTGGGCAAATAACCATCCCACCTCAACTACTGACAAAATGCATGGTGTCCAAACTAGAAAAGCAGGATACAAGCAAAAAGACTTCCAAACCTTATCAAGACAGGGTAAGACAGTTTTTCAAAATTTCCTGACTCTGAAAATGGTCTGTCAGATACTCTAGGCCTTAGCCAAAGTTGGTTGCCTCAATATTGCAAGTGAGACTGTGGGTGATTACCCAGGGAGCCAATTGTCTCTGTCATTTCTTGTACCTTTTGGAAGTTTCTTGATTGCACTTCCTGCTTATTCAAGTAATATTATTTCCCTCCTCAGGTTTCTGATGGGGTTGAAGACTAAATTGTCACAATTATTTTCTTCTCATGACTGAGCCTAGTCATTTTTATTATAAGACTTAGACTTCTTAGGATAGGATAACTATTGAAACATTTAGCATATGTTTCTTGTTTGATGTTGTTCATGCTGGTTGTAATTCTAATTTTTATGTATGTTTTGCCTCTTCTTTTTCCTGAACAATACTTGACATTTGTTCTTATTATATATAGCTTTGTATTAGGCTTAGAACTCTCTCATTTAGACAAAGGGGGAGGTGCTGTGGGAACTCCTTCAACCATTAGCCTTTAAGATACTGGCCCTCTTTGGGCATGGTCTCATGTACTATAGGTGCAAACAAAAAGCAGGCATGGCCCTCTTTTCTGTTGGATTTGGTTCCAGTTGCCGGCACACACAGAGTACTATGGACAACTACCCTTACTGGGAGTTTATCTCCAAATAAATAAACCTTTGTTATACTCCGTTCCAGGCTATTGTGGAACTCTTTGATACTACTACGTTCCATTAATGGCAAGACATACCTTGATGATGACATGGTCTTCTATTTATCAAAACAGTCATGATTGAAGATTTTACATAATAACTATTCAGAATGAATATTCCCAGAGTAACTCATGATTTATTGGACGCTATGAACACTTTTTTTGGTATAAGAGTTACTAGAGATTTCTCAAATCATCTTTGATAGTTGGTGATAGTTTTGTGTCAAATTGACTTACTCTAGTCATTTGAGAGGAGGGAAACACAATCAAAATAAAATCGCCACCAGCTTGACTTGTGGGCAAGCCCATGGGACATCTGCTTAATGGCATGTGACATATAAAATTGTAAGCTCTGTGAGTCACTTTGTTCATGTAATTTTACCATAACAGCAGAAACCCTAACTGAGAAAATTTTGGTACCACCAAATGGGGTATTGCTGTGGCAAACCTGCCCATGCTATTGTGGGGGAGAGTTTTAGAAGGAATTTGGAACTTTGGGTTAGAAAATCAATTGAATACTCAGAGCATAATGGGCTGCTGTAGAAACATGAAAGAATGTTGAAAGCAGTGCAGATAGTGGAGGCCTGGCTGCAGACTTTCAGAGGGAAGCAAAGAATCTATTAGAGCTAGTTATGTGATAGTTTACACTAACAATTTGTGCTCTGGTCTGCTGGAGCTGAATAATCAGCTGCAGTTAACAAGGTGCCAGAAACACTAACATGAAACCTAAGCCTTGCTGGGATAATCAACACTGGTATCTGGGGTTGAATAATCAGTTGTATTGAGGAAGAGGCCAGCATCATTAACGTAAAATCTTCTGGGAAGTGTTTCCTCAAAGTCAGTACACAGAGGCTGTGTTATGGAGGTGGCCAAAGTTGTGCCTGATTGTACAAACAACGGAACTTGGTAATACAGAAGAGTTCTCCAGGTGGTACTGGTTTTGAAAGCATGAAGGGGTCATGGAAAGAAGGTGAGATTTGGCTCTGTGAAACCAGAAGAGGCCATTAGTAAATATGAAGCCTCAGTTATATTAGAACCTTCAGGATTAAAGGAGCCATAGAGAGAAGTTGAGACTTGGCACCACATGGCAGGGCCAAAGTCCCTGAAGAAAGGCCAGAAGAGGCTATTGGTGAAGGTACCGCCAGTTGCAGAGGAGACCCCAGAATTTTGGAAATGTCAGTGGCATGGGACTACCACAAATGACAACAGTAGCCATGGAGTGGAGTCTGGCTGAGTTTATGAGAAACATGTATGTGCTGTGGGTGGCAGAACTAGAGAAATGGAACTGTCTCTGCCTATTGAAGATGGAAGGATTGTAACTGGATCTTAGACCTTTTATTTTATAGGAGCCCACTAGAGTTAGGGACTTTCGAACTTTAGAGACACTTTGGAATTTTACAAAAATTTTAGAAGAGATTTTGCCACATTCAGAGAGTCTGGTTTGATCATATGCTCCATCAGTCCCAGTCCAGCTGGCCTTGGTGAGCTCCCATT
>LOEQ01010341.1:25949-37446 GCA_001685075.1 Bramus lutescens | reverse complement strand
CTGCCCATCTCTTCCTACAAATGTTCTCTGATGGATCTTCTGGTACAGGATCAGGGCCCCTTGCTGGCCTGGGGATCTCACAGACAAAGGGTCTACCTTGCTGCATGCAAGCTATTGAACAAAGGAACTCCCACCTGGTTAAACTCATCACCTGGTCCCAGCACCCAAATAGGATGAGCTGGGGGATCTATGGCCCCGAAGAAGGGAAGGGATGAGGTGCCTGAATGCAAGCTGGAATGGGGTAGGAAGCTAGGGGCAGTAGCTGGGGTTAGGAGCCCCTGCAGAATGAGCAGGATGTTTAAGGTGTTGAGGGATGTTTCTGCTCCATTTCCACCGGTCAGGAAAGCACTCACCCCTCTGATGGATCTTCTGGTACAAGATCAGGGCCCCTTGCTCTCCAGGGGACCTCTCAGCCAAAAAACTAATTCTTATATCTTAAATTGGCCAATTATTCTTGTATATGTTAGCTACATGTCTTGGTACCTTTATCAGTGAGGAATTCTGTACTTGCTTTCTTTGCATCTGAATGATGACTTCGGACTGAGCTTTCCTCTTCCCAGAATTCAGTTCTCATTACCCCACCTCTATTTCCTGCTTGTTTACCCCACCTATACTTTGTTGCATGGAGAGCAAGCCTTTTGTTTGTCCCGGCTGCCTGACTATCTTACACCCGAAATAATCACACAGAAACTGTATTCATTTAAGCACTGCCTGGCCATTAGCTCTAACTTTTTACTGGCTAATTTTTACATCTTAATTTAACCCATTTCTGTTCATCTGTATATCACCATGAGTTTGTGGCTTATCACAATGATTTAGTATGTCTGACCTGGCATCTCCATGGTAGTTCTCTGACTCTGCTTTCTTTCTCCCAGAGTTTTGTTCTGTCTTCTCTGCCTACCTAAGTTCTGCCCTATCAGGCCAAACAGTTTCTTTATTGATTAACTAATGAAAGAACACATAAACAGAAGGACCTACTAAATCATGCATTTTTTTTGTTTAAAAAGGAAAGGAAGGCTTTAATTTTATCATAGTAAAATTACATATAACAAAACAGGTATTAAATAAGAATTAAAGTTATAATATTTATATTTACTATATCTTTTATTATAACTAAGGAGAACTATAACTATAAATTTTTAACTCAATCAAAGACTCCAGAAGGATATATTACCTATGTAAACTGGAAGTGCATTATAAACAACTTCCAAAACTCTAGAATTGACAGAGACATCTCACTGCCTGGATATTTACCCAAAGTTTTTTCTACTGTTGGGGCATCCATATTTAGCCTACAGGCCCATATTATCCAGCAGACATTTCCATGAAGCAGGAAAATTTAAAGACAGTTTAGTCACTTTTTTTTTGCATCCTGCAGAATGTCTTGCAGATTCTTTCATGAAGTAGGAACCCCGAAGGATCATCTCACATGTAGACAAGTTTAGCAGTTATTTCTCTTCAGTTCATGCATGTCCAGTGAAGCAGTCCAGGCAAGAGCGGTTTCTTGCCCAAATGGCTAGCTAACCAATTCAATAATGAGTCTCTCTGATGCCCATCTTCCTTAGGAAGTAGCTTGATGCTGCCAGGAGCAGACATGTCTCATTGTCATGAAAAGTCCTAAGTTATTAAAACATATTAAGTGCCATATTCTGTAATCTTTGAAAGATATGAATAATATCGATCCATCCGAAATGCACATCTAGAAAATCTAACTAACATGACTACAAACTTGACTATTACAGATTATCTATTAACTTATGTTTTTTAATTATACATTGCATTTATAATGAGCTATACAATCACAATACCTTAAGATCAGAAATACATATATATGACAAAATTAACCTTAAACTTGTATCAATAAAGCAATATCCATAGCAATGCAAATTATTCATATCTATATCATATCCACCTTTAAATGTAAAAGAATATTTACAGACAATATTTGGGAATATGGGTGTTTTGGCTACTGGCCAATCAGCATTTTATTAAAATACAAGTGAAAAATATTTACAAAGTACAAGACCATTGTCCCACAGCATTCATGTTGGTTGTAATTCTAATTTTTATGTATGTTTTTGCCTCCTCTTTTCCCTGGACAATACTTGATATTTGTTCTTACTGTATAGAGTTTTGTATTAAGCTTAGAACTCTCTTATTTAGACAAAAGGGGAGGTGCTGTAGGAACTTTTTCAGCCAATAGCCTTTAAGGTACTGGCCCATTTTGGGTGTGGTCTCATGTACTATAAATTCAGATGAAAGGCATGTGCAGGCAGGCCTCTTAGCTATTGGATTAGGTTCCAGTTCCCAGCTGACGCAGAGGACTGTGGGTTGCTACTCTTTCTGTGAGTTTATCCCCAGATAAATAAACCTTTGTTATACTCCATTCTGGGCAGCTGTGGAACTCTTTCGTTTGCCAACAGGTACATATTGTGATATGGTTCAGAAATTATTTGACCTCATTATGCTTTACAAGATTTAGATTCTCATATGTAAAACATCAAATACTTATTTAAATCAAATTTGGAGTGTTTGTGGCTATTATTTCCTCAAATTACTTTTGTCCTATTTATCTTATACTCTTGTTTTGGCTATTATAATATAGTAAGAAGGACTTGGGGACTTACCTTCAGATTGTAGAATAAAAAAACACAACATCGACAACAACTTTTATTGATTTAAAGGAAAGGTGTCTATGGAATTCCTTTGAATAATGACTCAAAAAGATGCTCTGAAGTACATTTTAATTATATTATCCTAATAGGCCTGGGACATTTTTAACCCCATTGTAAGTAATATATTGTAGAATGAATATTTAAATTCTGGTTTATTTCTGCTTACTATCTCATGATACATGTGTAACACTCTTGTTTAACCATTAATTCAATGAATGACATCTGCCTTGTGACTAATTTTTGGCTGCTACAGACAAAATCTATATAAATTTTGTGAAAGTAGTTGTATAACTTTGGAGATAATGCCAACAAGAACAATTGTTGTATCATGCAAATGTTTTATAAAAAACTAGAAGTCTCTTTACTAAACTAACTGTATCATATTGCAAACTTATCATCTTTTTTTCACATTTTATTGTCAGTATGGTCAGTTTCTATTTCAGGCAGAATGTCATGGGTAAAATAGTGTTTTTTCTATGACTTTCTCTGAGGGCTGATGATGTTGAGCAACTCTTATGTGTACATGTTATCTCTGTATATCATATAAGGTATTTTTTCATATAATTATTCGTTTTCAAGTGGAATTGTTTGTGCCATCAAGTTTTATATGGCCTTTATATTTTTAGTATTCTTCAGATAATTGGTTCAAAAATATTACTTTTGGGCTTTTTTATCTTTTTATCCAAATCAAAATAAATATTACAAAGAGTTTGCATATCAGAGGTGAAATTTTGCTTTCTTGTTGTTTATGAGACTTTGCTGCAGTTTTCAAATGCAGAAAACTCCTTTGTTTCCACACTAAGATCCCAAAGATTTTGCAAAGCCCTTTTCCACTTTTCATAGCCTCACATTTACAACTCTGAAAGGTTGTGAGTTTAGGTTTGAAGTTTAGATTAAAGGTCAATTTGTTCATTTATTTTTCTCTGGATTTCTAATTACTACATATCTTTAAAGGTCAGTCCTTCCTCTATCTTAAGAGAGTGTTAACTGAGATTTATAAAACCTCATACATTTTTAGTTGGTTGTATTCATCATTAAGCATCAGTGGCTTTTTTATTAATGAAAGGGAACATACGGCTTTGGATCATGTATGTGATGGAGAGTAGAACAAACTTTGCCCTTAGTTATACAATGGAGGAGAAATAAAAAACCAAGCAATTCCTGTGCCTTTTAAAGAGTTAAAATAAGGAGGAACAACAGATATTGGGAAGAGGGTGCTGGTAATTTCTAAAGTGTTGTCCCTGGTTTATTTTATTTGGTCACCTACTTTTCATTGTTGAGTAGTGATGAAAACAATTATACTAGAAAGAATAAATTTTCAGTAGTCTTGAAAAAGAATGGCAGTTACAGAGAAGGAAAAAATTATTTTTTTAAAGTCTATAACTTGCAATTCAAAACAAGGACTGAATAAGAAACAAGATAAAAATTTCAAATGGAGCCTTGGAGATTACTAAAATCATAAGCGGCCTATAAAGAGTTTGTAACCATTTATAGCCTACTAATCTAGCTATTTTTATTGCTTTATACAGTAGCATCATTGTAAATGTGTCACTAAGATTGCAAATATTTAAGATTATTTAAAAAATTGCCATTTTATGTTGTAATGTACTATAAATAGAGCAAAAGCTAGTTCAAAACAATTATATAACAGATGTATACGTCTTCAATATCACAGGAACAAAATATCACTGTAAAACATCATTTAGAAAATCAGAAAACTTCAGACTACTAACAATATGAATATAAAATTTAAAATAGATAATGATAAGTGAACGTATATATATTAGAAATGTTAACATGAATACTGACCTAATGTGCTCATTTGTATGGGTTAGATTGCTTTTTAAAGTAGTTCAAGCAATAAAAGGTATGAGATATAATTAAGACCATAATAATATATGTTTATGCAAAATCTATGATGTAATTATAATATTTAATTTTAGTTTGTGAAACAAGCAAATCATGTAAAGGTTAGATTGTCAGAAATATTTTCATTTCACTAGAGGAATTATGCTAGAAGTGTTATATGCACAATAAACTCCTCTCAATATCTGAAGTAACAGGTAAATTTGCCATATGTTAAAATGTGAAAACATAGCAATATTTTGGTTATTTATTTCTAAGCATAAATTGGTAATATATAGTAATTAAACATATTCCTTTTAAATATGTTTTTCTACAAGGAGAAATATAATAATGCATCTATTTTTAATTTCATAAAGTTTGATGCATTGATTATATATATACTACCATCATCACATCAGTTAACAATGTATTTTCTAATATTTAAAATATGCTTAAATTTTTAGTTTTAATCAAGAAGGAGCAGCCCCCATTCTACTTATTTTGCCTATCTTACAGTTATATAATCCCTGGACATATTACTAAGAAGTAGATAGATCTAAAGAAAAGACCAAATGCGTCCAAATGTGATCGATAACACAACTAATCCCAGTACTATGGAGGCAGAAGCAGGAGTGTCTGCTGCATGTTCAAGGTCATACTTGTCTGTAAAAGAGGAAAAGCTCCATGCTAGTTACAATTAACCAGAAGAAAGAGACAAGGGAGAAGAAGGAAGTGAGGGAAGGGGGAAAGAGAAAGAGAGGCACATAGAGATAGAGAGGAGATGCTTGTAAAATTAAGGACTGTACCAACATGGCCTTAAATTCCCCTATGTCTTTATTGCCTCCCACATATCTCACCAGGGAGGGTACTATATGAGACTCAAAATTAGACCAAAAATAAAAACCAAAAAAGCAAAAAATTCTCAACAACAGCAACAAAACCTTAACTGCTATAATAAGGGGAAAACCTCCAATAAGAGCATGTTTTCCATAATCGATGGACTAGGAGAGGGATTGAATTAAAGATGTACTAATTTCTATGAGATAATGCTCTTGTACACTGTAAAGATTTGTCATTCATATTAGTTTAATAAAATGCTATTGACCAGTAGCCAGTGAGGGAGTATAGGCAGGGCAACCAGACTAGGAGAATTCTTGGAAGAAGAAAGACAGAATTAGTCATTAGTTAAATGCAGAGGAAGCAAGTTGAAAATTCCTTGGTGAGAAAAGGTACAAAGCAATGTCCCTAAACATAGATAAGAGTTATAGGCTAATTTTAGTTGTAAGAGGTAGTTCGTAGAAGCCCGAGCAATAGTCCAAACACTTTATACAAGCCTCTGTGTGTTTCTTTGAGACTGAACAACTGTAGGACCAGGAAGGACAGAAAACTTCTGTCTACAAATGGTGCCCAAATGTTTGGCAAGATTTTCCACATAAAGTTTGGGAAAGTTGTTTTTCTTTTCTTTTCTTTTCTTTTCTTTTCTTTTCTTTTCTTTCTTTTCTTTTCTTTTTTAAAGGATTCTAAACAGATAAGAACAGATTGTGATAAAGCTCTTGTACCCTGTAAAAATTTGTCACTTGTATTGGTTTAATAAAATACTAATTGGCCAGTAGTCCAGCAGGAAGTATAGGTGGGGTGACCAGAGTAGGAGAATTATGGGAAGATAAGCAGCTCAGTCTACAATAGTCACCCAGACACAGAGGAAGCAAGATAAAAATGCTACACTGAGAAAAGGCACCAAATCATGTGGCTAAACATAGATAAGAATTATGGGTTTAATTTAAGTTATCAAAGCAAGTTAATAATAAGTCTGAGCTAATAGACCAAACAGTTTATAATTAATATGAGCCTCTGTGTGTTTCTCTAGAACCGAATGGCTGTGGAACCAGGGGTACAGAAAACTCTGTCTGCACCTAAAAGAATAGATCCATTGTGTATATAGGCTTTGTAGAGAAACTAAAAAGGATAGAGAAAATTCTTTAAAAAAGAAATAGAGAGTCAGGTATGGTGACACATGCCTGTAACCTCAGCAATTGAGAGACAGATGGATCTCTTTGAGTTCAAGACCAGTTTGGTCTCTAGAGTGAGTTCCAGGACAGCCAAAGATACACAGAGAAACCCTGTCTCAAAAAACAAAAAAAAAATAAAAGAAATAGAGTTTTTAAAAAGCCATGCAAAGATGGAAGCTACACAGAGAATCTGGATACTACATGTTATTGTGCTATCTTTAAATTGCTTGACTGCTGAGGAAGGAGCAACAGATGATAAAAGATATTTGATTATAAATACTACTAAATTAATCCAAGCTATATATTTTGAAAATGCTTTGACTTCAAAATTTAAGCCAAAAAATGCTACTTTGGAGAAGAGGGTTTTGGTGTAGGAGGTCCTTCTGTCTATGCATTGCTTTTATTGGTTAATGAATAAAGAAACTGTTTTGGTCAATAGCAAAGGAAAACTTTGCTAAGTGGGGAAAACTAAACTGAATGCTGGGAGAAAGATGGCAGAGTCAGGAGAAGCCATGTGTAGTTCCACTGGAGACAGATGCTAGAAATATACCCAGTAAGCCACAGCCACGTGGTGACACACAGATTAAAGGAGATGGGTTATTTTAAGATATGTATTAACTAGAAATATGCTTAAGCTATTGACCAAACAGTATTGCAAACACTATAGGTTTTGTGTGATTATTTTGGGACTGACAAGCTGGGAACAAACAAGAGACCTCCTACAAGAGGTTTTGTCTTTTGCTTTTACAGGAATTGAGAGGCTATGGATTCTTTCTGGGTTAAGAAAACTAAGGTTTGATCAAGGCCAACCAACAGAAAAATCTGCAAAAGGAGTGGATTGGCCAGATTATTTAACATTTTACAGCACCTCTCTTATAGTCTCCTGTGAGTTCTGCATCCAGAAGAGCTTCAAGACTGCTGACTGAGATGATTCAACCTCACAGAATACTCCAGGCAGAACTTGACCTTAATTCTAAATTTTCTTTGGGTCCCCATATGATTATCAGTGCCCCAATCAGCAGGAAATATTCAGGAAATAGTCTAAAAACTATGCCCTCACTCCCCCCCAAAATGGATTATGGATGTTTGCCTTTGTTTAGTTTGTTGGTTACAAGTTGTTATGGATGATGGTCAGAACAAACTGAACAAAGATTAGATTCAGGTTCTTGTTTTGAAAAAAAGAGGAAATACTATGTGATATTGCTCTTATACACTGTAAAGATCTGTCACTTTTATTAATTTAGTAGAATTGATTGGCCAGTAGCCAGGCAGGAAGTATAGGCAAGGTGATCAGATTAGGAGAATTCTGGGGAGAGGAAAGTCAGAGTCAGTCATTAACCTGATGAAGAGGAAGAAAGATAAAAATGCCTTACTGTGAAAAGGTACCAAGCCACATGATTAAACACTGATAAGAATTATGCATTAATTTAAGTTGTAAAAGATAGTTAGTAACAAGCCTGAAAAATAGGCCAAAAAGAATAGTAAACATGAATCAATATTGTGTACTTTAGAAATTTATTGTCAATTTTTGTTATTTTGCTGTTCATGGTTGTGTGTGTGTGTCCCTTCTTTGGGATTTTATGGTGTGTGATTTTCTACTGCCTGTATTTGATGCAAAAATATTCAACAAAATAATGGCAAACCAGACCCAAGAACTTATCTAATAGAACATCTACCATGACCAAGTAGGCGTTATCCCAGAGATGCAGTGATAGTTCAGCACAAAGAAAATATGCCAATGTAATCCACCATATAAAGAAACAGAAAGAAAAAAATCCACATATGATGTGGGATTCCCCTCTTCATGCTGTGAATATCATTGGTTAATAAAGGAACTGCTTTGGGCCTATAACAGAGATATAGGCGAACAGAGCTAAGTGGGGAAAACTAAAATGAATGCTGGGAGAAGGACAGAGTGTGATCATTTTGGGTCTGAGTTACCGGGCTGCTGGGAACCAACAAGTGTCCTTCCTCCAACAAATTAGCCCCAACATGGTTGACTAAAATCCACTTAAAACCTGAGAGGGCTTGAAAAGGAGTTCTAGACACAAAAATATGGAGTTTGGCACAGCTTCTTGCTGTTTGCTGGCAGCACGCCATAGCCCCTTTAAGAGAGGTTCTCCTGACTCAGTGGCAGCAGAAAAAAGTCACACCAATCTAAAATGCTGGCTTTCTGGGCTATGCTGCCAGTGTGACCTCTGACTCTTTCAGAAGACAGAGCATTTGAATGTGGTTTGTGAGCAACATGCTACGAATTGCTTAGGGGCAACATGGACAGGCTGTGTGCCTAGAGACAAGGCATTATGCATGGCTCTCAGAGGCAGAGAGCAGCTTCATGCTGGGCTGATTGGGACAAGCAGGAACTTGCATATTTCCCCTAGCAATAGCGTACCTTAAGTTTTTAAGAAGCTCTTTGCATTTTAAGAAGTGCTCCTGGACAGTAAAGAATTGCATATACACAAGAGGACAGATTAAGACATAAAAGACCTCTAAATGGGTCACAGTGTTACATAAATATACATAGGCTTGGGAGAGAGAAGAAAAAGTGTATAAAGAGCTATCAAAAGAAATAAATAGTTTAAAAAACCAAAGTTTTTGAAGAGACAGAGTACAGACAGTCATAGATTAGAGGAGTAAAGATAACAAAATAATTATTAATAAGTAATAGAGTAAAAACAAACCACACAAAGAAGAAATATGCAGAGAGTCTAGATTATGTATATTATTGTGAGATTTTTTTTAATTTTTTGACTGCAGAGAGACATTTGATTTTGGGGACTACTAAGCTAGACCAACAAATATGTTTTAAAGGTGTCTTGACTTCAAAGTTTGAGACTATGGATAGGTTGCTTTGTAAAAAAGGGCCTTCTTTTGTTTCCACAGAGGATGAGAACCTGTGGATTAATTCTAGACTAATATGGTTTGATGGAACGAGAGCTACTGAAAGGTTACCATGAACACCCCCAAAAATTACTTTGCCAAAAAAACAGCAGGAATAAGTTTGGAGAAGAACTATCCCCATATCCCCAAATAGTGTCTTTAAATGTTTGTTTACATGTAAAGGGGGATATGCTATAGAGATTTTTATTGGTATGGATCTTGTTTATTGATAGAAATTTAAAGTCAATTTTGTTATACCATGTATATATATTTCTGATCTTGATTAAGGTATTGCGTTTGTCCAGCTCATTTAAAAATGTAATGTATAATTAAGAAATATATGTAAATAGGGAGTCATCTATAGCAGTCAAATTTGTAGTCATGTTAGACTTTCTAGATATACAGAGACATATTTCAGATAGATAGGTATTCTTTAAACCTTTCAAAGACTACAGAATTCGGCATTTTAAATGTTTTAAGAACTTAGGACTTTTCATGACAATGAGACCCATCTGCTCCTGGCAACACCAAGTCCTTCAAGAGAAAGATGGGTATTGAAGAGGCTCCCTATGAAGGTGATTAAACATTTGGGCAAGAAACTGCTCTTGCCTAAACTGTTTGATGAACTGGATATGCAGGACTCACAGAGAAATGACTGCTGAACATGCCTAAATGTGAGATTATCCTTTGGAGTTCCTGCTTCATAAAAGGGTCTGCTAGACATTATTCAAGACACAGAAAAAAGTTATTGACCAACTGCCAATATAGGCAGAACTGACTTTGAAATTTCCTTCATCATGGAAGTCTTCTGGATATATGTGTCTGAAGGCTGAAGATGTATATCCCAATGTTACAGAAGAACTTTGGATGACTTTCTAGGCAGCAAGATGTCTCTGTCAATTCTAGAGTTTTGGAAGTTGCTTACAATGAACTTATTACTTACTTAGGTAATATTATATCCTTCTGTGGTCTTTGATGGAGCTGAAGAATTAATAGCTATAAGTTTTCTTGGTTATGATAAAAGATAAAGTAGATATAAATATTCTAACTATAATTCTTGTTTGATACCCATTTTGTATATCTAATTTCACTATGTTAAAGTTAAAAACCTTTGTTTTAAACAGAAAAGGGGAAGTGATATTGGATTCCCCTCTGTATGCTGTGAATATCAATGGTTAATAAAGGAACTGCTTTTGGCCTATAGCAGAGCTATAAGGAAACAGAGCTAAGTGGGGAAAACTAATCTGAAAGCTGGGATAAAGAAGGGCAGAGTCAAGGAGAAGCCATGTAGCCCCACTGGACAGAGATGCTGGAATGTTACCAGGAAAGCCACAGCCTCATGGCAATACACAGATTACTACAAATGAGTTAAATTAAGATATAAGAGTTAACCAATAAGAAGCCATAGCTAATAGGCCAAGCAGTGATTTAAATAATATAGTTTCTGTGTGATTATTTTGGGTCTGAGCTATTGAGCTGCTGGGAACCAACAAGTGGCCTCCCTCCAACACATGTGATCATCTCATTAGATGATGTCAAAAGTCTATGACAAAATTCAACACCCTTTCATGATAAAAGTCTTGGAAATATCAGAGATACAAGGGAGATACCTAATCATAAAAAAGAAATATATAGCAAGCCAGTTGACAACATCAAATTAAATACAGAGAGTAATCACAGCAATTCCACTAAAATCAGGAATAAGACAGTTTGCCCACAGTCTCCATATCTATTCAATATATTACTTGAAATTTTAACTAGAATAATATGAAAACTAAAAGAAAGGATGGGGATAGTATCTGAAAAGGAAGAAATCAAAGTATCATTATTTGGAGATATGATAGCATACCCATGCAACCCAAAAAAATTCTACAAAGGATCTGCTACAGCAGACAAACACCTTTAGTCAAGGGACTGGATACAATTAACTGAAGAAACTCAATAACCTTCCTATATACAAATGATAAATTAGCTGAAAAATGTCCAAATGAGGAGCACGAGGAGGGAGAACATGAGCAAGGAAATCAGGACCATGAGGGGTGCGCCCACTCACTGAGATGGTGGGGCTGATCTAATGGGAGCTCACCA
>LOEQ01010340.1:13873-25893 GCA_001685075.1 Bramus lutescens | reverse complement strand
AGAGACAGAGACCCACATTGGAGCACTGGACTGAGCTCCCAAGCTCAGGTTGAAGATCAAAAGGAGGGAGACTATGAGCAGGGAAGTCAGGACCACAAGGCCTTGATCCACCCACTGAGACAGTGTGTCTGAGCTAATGGGAGCTCATCAACTCCAGCTGGACTGGAACTGAACAAACATGAAATCAAACTGGACCCTCTGAATGCGGCTAACTATTGGGGCAGACTGACAGGCCAATGATAATGGCATTGGGATTTGTCTCTACTTCATGTACTGGCTTTTTGGGATCCTATTATATTTGGATGTATACTTTCCTAATCCTGGATGTAGTGGGGGAGGGTCTTGGACTTCCCACAGGGCAGGGTACCTTGTCCTCTTAGGACTAGAGGGAGTGGGAGGAAGGGTGTGGTGGGGAACAGGAAGGAGGAGGGAGGAGGGGAGGAAGTGAAAATTTTGATTGGTATTATTTCTAAAGTAGAAAAAAGAAATTAATAAAATAAAATAAATATAGCAGTTGGCATTCACTACAGTTTGCATACTTTCTAGATTTAATAAACTATTATTTTATTAAATAATTTTTCCTTTGTGTTCACAATAGATAAAATTTCTGTTTCAATTTTTTTTTTAATATTTTTAAGTATTATTTTCCCTTGTATTACATGGTCAAGAGTCTCAACTTGCAAACTTCTACTGTGAAACAAGTTTTGAACATTTGGTATCATTTCTTTCATAATGTTTGATAAAATCAATTACATGTTTTAAGAAAATTAGTAATTCTTCATTAAGTTTTGTTATTAGATGCTAATACAATCTTATTATTTATTTCTCTTTCACATGATATTTAATAATTTGTTTCTTTTCTAGGAATTGGTTTATTTTGTCCAAAAAATCAAATATTTCATTTTTTAAACTATAATTTCTTAGTTTTACTCTTACATATTTTAATTACTAAATTGTAATACTTTATCTGTTTTTGCTATTTTTATTCCATTATTAATTTTTGTACATGAAAGAATATGTGTGATACTGTCATTATGTTTCTGATTCACTTTTTAAATTCGGGATGTAACCAATTTGCATTCATTTTAATATTAATTATAGTTTCTGATGACTTAGTATTATTCGATTATATTTATATGTATGCTTCTATTTCCATTCATCTGGAAAGCACCAACAACTTCCGTAGCTCCATAACTTGAAGATTATGAGTTAGTACTTCAGTTTCACTGGGCTCTGGTTCCAGACTCCTCTCAGTTCCTCAATCCTCCTGCTCCATCCAAAAAGTCAGATGACACATGTGTTCATACTACAGATCATAGAGAGCAAATGAGGCATAGTGTTTTTAAGGGATGGGAATAGGCCCTGGCCAAAGAGAGATTTAACTGGCTTTACATTTATACAGTGTGTGTGTGTGTGTGTCTGTGTGTGTGTATGTGTGTGTATGCGTGTGTGTGCGTGTGTATGTGTGTGTGTGCGTGTGTGTGCGTGTGTGTGCGTGTGTGTGCGTATGCGTGTGTGTGTATGTGTGTGTGTTTATTTATTCAAGTTCTCAACTCTTTTTAATTTTTTTTACTTCTCCTTTGATAATATTGTATATTTGTTTATTTTCATGCCATCAACTCTTCCCAGACGTATCCCTCCTCTTTACCCACTCACCTTTTTGTCCTTTATTTCTTTCTTTAGATTTATCAAACCCCTTTGTGTTGCTCAAAAATTCTTGGATGTGTGGCTATCCTCCATAGATTGGCTAAATTACCAGATACTACCTATGGCCAAAAAATTCTTAGGCCCTAGTGAAAAATCTATTAACATTTTCCAATATAGGGTCATAGATTTAAAACTTTTCACTATACCTATATATTAATGAACCTCTCAATCTTTATCTGAGAAGCATCTCTTGGGGTATACAGAGATTAACACAGAGATCCAAAACAGGTAATGAGCTTAAAAAGGGAAGGAACTGCATATTTATGAGCCTTAAATGGGACATATGTATCACAAATCCTTTTTTTAAGGCTGAGGGATCATTGCAGAAGATTGGGTGGAAAGTCTTTAACACCAGAGGGAGAAAATGACTGCAGTATAATTGTTTTCTGGACATAATCAGGAAGAGAACATAGGAATTCAGAAAGGTTGGGGCACCACACACAAGACTGTCCAAACTCAAGCCAGATCAAATCTAAACATGAAGAGAAGTGGGCAAGAGTCTCAACTCTACCTGAAGACCCTTTAGCAACTGATGGCTGCTAAGAAAAGAGTCGTTTTTCTTCAAAAGTGTGATCCTGGTCAGGTCAGTTAGGCTTTCACTGAAAGCCACTTATTCAGTAATATGTGGGCTGCACAAACATATGATGGACTAAAAATGAATAAGATGCAGAGCTGAGTGGGAAGAAGAGGAGAGCAAAGTTTGGAGGAGTCAGAGGAACAGGGTGAATATGAAAATATCTGATATGAAATTCTCAGTGAACTAAGGAAAATAGGTACCCCAAAGAAACACACACAAAATTGAATTCATCAGTATAACGTTGGACTCATACTGGAAATGCAAGAATGATTCAACATATACAAACCAATATATGTAATACATTACATAAATGTACTTGATGGCAGAAATCATCTCAGTAGATATAAAAAAATCTGTATTATCATATTCTATTCATGATAAAAACACTGAAGCACATATTACTTATATATGGATAATAGCTGTGAAGTCTTTGATAAGGCAGTTATAATCCATATAACCACAGAAGTTAGGTATAGAATAATACAGGAGTGGGGGGGGGAATTAAATCATCCTGGAATGAGAAACAGAACAGAAAGCTATGTGTGCCTCTGCCTCTATATGTATTTCTTGTGCTTCTTCCTATGTTTGTTTTTGGTCTTACTTTGTTTATCATTATTATTATTAAAATGAACATTTCCTATCCTAAATAGAGAGAGAAAGGAAATAGATATGAATGGGTGGGGAAGGGAAGAGGTGAAGATCTGGGAGGATTTTAGAGAATAGAACCCATTTTCAGAATACATTTTTTATTTAAAAGATTTTTAATTTTATGTAGTATGCCCAGTTCCCTTTCTCTCCCTTTCTAAACCCCCACCTCTCCCTATCCCAACCCCATCCTCTCTTGAGAAGAGGAAAGGCCTCCCTTGTAATACAACACACACACAAACACACACACACACATTCCTAAATGTAATCTGATAGTCTATATGTGACTTGTATGTATATTTTCAGGGATGATAATTTGGTATTGGATAACCAATTGATGTGCTCTTCTGCGGGAAGAATATCTGATATTTTATTTATTTGTCTGTAGTTCATATTTCTAATTTATCTATTTTGCTTATTTATTTATTTATTTATTTATTTATTTAATATCTCAGCCAGTTTTCCCTTCCTCCTCTCCTTTCAGTCCTTCCTCCCAATCCCCCAGTTTCTATCCCCCATTCCACTCTTCCTCCATTTCTTTAAGGAAAGGGCAAGTTTCCCATGGATATTAACAAAAACATGGCTTATCAAGTTGCAGTGAGAATAAGTACATCCCATGTATCAAGGCTGGGCAAGGTGGCTCAGTATAGAGAACAGGGTCCCAATAGACAGTCCCTGCTCTCATTGTTAGGACTACTACAAGAGCATCAACCTACATAAATGTAAATTAGTCCCATGCAGGCTCCCTGGTTGTCATTTCAGTTCTCTGTGAGACCCTATGAGCCCAGGTTAGTTGATTCTGTGGATTTTCTTATGATGTCCTTCACCATCTGGTTCCTATATTCTTCTCCCCCACTTCTTCAGGATTTCTCATGTTCTGCCTAATTTCTGACTGTCTGCAAAGTTTTCCATCAGTTGCTCAATAAAGTCTCTCTGATGATTATTATTAGAATAGGAACCAATCTATGTGTGTAACAGAATATTGTTGAGTATAATTACATTGACTTTTTTTTCCCATCCAGCTGTGTTTTAGTTCTATCCTAGGTTTCTGAGTCATACAGCTTGTAGGTCATGGTCCTGCAGGCAGTGCCAGGGGTGACCTTACTCTCCTTGCAGGGGTTTTAGGCTATATCAGCCATTGTTGGCCACTGTAGGCCACCCTTACCCCAGCATATTCCATAGGCAGGACAGACTGTAAATAAAGCTTATGTGGTTGGGTTGCTTTCCAACTCCCTCCACTTGAAGTCTTGCCTGGTCACTGGAGATGACCAGTTCAGGCTAATCTTCTCTTTGGCTGAGATTCTTAGCTAGGATCACCCTCATAGTCATAGATTCATGGGAGAGTCCCTTGTACCATGTTTTCACCCGACCCTAAGATGCCCCTCACTTTCCAGTAGTCTCTTTCAGAATTCTCCTCATCTCTCTGCCTATCTGATATCTAATGTTCCCATCTCCCACAGTTCATTTATAAAATCTCTTCTATTTTGCTTTCCCAGGGAAATCCAGACATCCCCCTCTGAATCTTCCTTATTCCCTAGTCGCTATAGATTTATGAATTGTAGCATAGTTTTTCTTTATTTTGCAACTAATATCCACTTAAGAAAAATTACATGTTATATTTGTCTTTCTGGATCTCTGTTGTAGTCTGGATGTAATTTGTCCCATAAGCTCATGGGAGTGTCATAATAAGGAGGTATAGATTTGTTGGAGTAGGTATGACCTTGTTGAAGAAAGTGTGTCGATGTGGAACTGGACTTTGATGTCTCACATATGCTCAAATCGTATTCAGTGTCTCAGTCCATTTTTCTGTTGCCTTCTGATCAAGATGTAGCCAGCAATATGTCTGCCTGCACACCACTATACTATTATCATGATAAAAATGGATTGAACCTCTGAAACTGCACGCAAGTCACCACAATTAAATGTTTTCTTTATAAGGGTTGCAAAATGTCGGAGATGCCAGAATTATGAGATACCTGCCAAGGATAACTGCTAACAAGGTTTATAACCAGACCAAGGGAAAAAAGTATGTGATGTCAACATAGCTGAAAAGAGTTGGATATCTGTAGAGAATTTTGACATCAGACATGGAGGAGATGCAGTTTGCAGTTTTCCTGACTGGTTTTCCATCTTGCTTTGGTCCAGTATTTCCTCACTATGCTCCCTTCCCTGAGTTTTGGAGTGGTAATATATTCTGTGCCTTTTATGTTGAAAGTATGCAATCAGTTTTTGTATTATGATTTTATAATGGATTACAATTAAAAGGGCACATGAATCTCAGAAGACAATTTTCACTTTGGACTTTTAATCATTATTGAGATGTGTATATCATGGATACTTTTGAAGTTGTACTACATACATTTTGTATTATGATATTGCTAAATGCTTATGGAGGCCAGGTAATGGAATGCGGTCATTTGAATGTAATGCACTCTCATAAACACACAGGGAATGTCACTATTAAGAGGTGTGGCTTTGTTGGAATAGGATGACCTTGTTGGATTAAAAATGTCACTGTGGGGGTAGACTCTAATGTCTCATACATACTCAAACTACACCCAATATCTCAGTCCACTTTTCTGTTGCCTTCTGGTCAAGATGTAGCCAATGCCATGTTTGCCTGCATGATAAAGGTCTTGGAGAGATTAGGGATACAAGAATCATATCTAAATATAATAAAAGCAATATACAGAAAGCTGACAGCTAACATCAAATTAAAGAGAAACTCAAAGTGGTTCCAAGAAAATCAGGAACAAGACAGGGCTGTCTATTCTTTCCATATCTCGTCAACATAGTTCTTGAAGTTTTAGCATTAGCTGTAAGACAACATAAGGAGATCAAGGGAATTCGAAGTGGAAAGGAAGGAGTGAAACTTTTGTTATTTGCAGATGACAAGATAGTGTACAGAAGTGACCCCAAAAACTCTACCAGATAACTACTACAGCTGATAAATACCTTCAGTGATGTGGCAGGATACAAGATCAACACAAGAAGAAGAAAAAAATCAGTATCCTTATATACACAAAGGATAAAGAAGCTGAGACTTAAATCAGAGAATCACCTTTCATAAAACATTGTTTTTTAAAGGGGAAAATAGTTGAGAAAATTCCAAGAATATAACAAAATATTACAAGGAAAATTAAATGAAAAATTTAGGTGGCTCAATGACATAGATATTTGACTATATTTACATAAATTGACAGTATAATTTCCTATGTTTAAGAAATGAGTAAATACTAGCCTAAAACCAATAACTATTACTACTGATTCCTGTCAGCAATTTAGTGTTAATTTTAAAAATGTTTTCTAAGTTGGTTTTATATTCTTACAAACTTGAATGTATTTCAAACATGTTTGCTTTTATATTATTTTCTGTGTAGAAATTACAACATTACCCACCTGAATGTATGATTATTACTCTACTTTTATTAAAGTATCTAAAATTTTAAAAATAGTTGATGATATAATATTCACCCAATAGCACATGGTACTGGCATCTTTTAAAGAAAGTCCATTTAATGGAATATTAGTCTATCTTGCTTTAGCTGATGCATGAATTCATATTTTGAGTTTCAGTGAAAAAGTGTCTTTCCTCAGAGTTTCACCTGTGACAATTAATTTATGTTCACAGTTTCTAAGTACAAAATAATATTATAAGATTTCAAATTTACACATCTTTTATTATATGTGGTATGGATTTGTTTCTTATACTGATTATATTGACTTCCTAGTTTTATAGCCTTATTTAATATACATTTCATTTGATCTTTTTTATTATTTATTGTATTGCATTTATTACAGTATAAAAGTTTGCATAGCATATTTAAATTTTGGAATGCAAGTGCACCCATTCTTCTGCAAACATTGTGCCTGTCGGCCCATACTTGTTATGGTCTTCTTCACTCAATTAAGTAAAAATGTGCACCTTATATTTTAAAAACATTTTATTAATATAGCAATCTAATTCTTTGTAGTTTCAAAAGTCACTCTCCCCCCCCCACCAAGTTTAATTTGGATCCATTTTATGAGAAATTTCTCCCTTTCTGATCTATTTTTCATAGTGCATGATAAACTTACAACTGATCTGTGCTATGATCTTCTGTTACATATTTCCATTATTTTTCATATTAAAGTGACTAACCATTTATTAAAGTGTTAACCCAGTTTCTTTAGCTCCTTACCAGTATGTGTAGACCTATCTGTTAACACATATATAACCCTTCATCTGAATCAGAATCTAACCTGTCACTTATTTGTTCCTGAGGTTTTGGTTACGTCACACTCCTGGGTATTTCTAAGTAATTTTCTCCCTATAAAGAGCTCTCACTTACTCATCTAACATCACTGATTCTTTATATCTCAAAACAGACACCTTCCAGAGTGGTATGTGCTACACCTGTAAGCTAATGTATCACTCAGACTTTGATTCATNGATCTTCTGTTACATATTTCCATTATTTTTCATATTAAAGTGACTAACCATTTATTAAAGTGTTAACCCAGTTTCTTTAGCTCCTTACCAGTATGTGTAGACCTATCTGTTAACACATATATAACCCTTCATCTGAATCAGAATCTAACCTGTCACTTATTTGTTCCTGAGGTTTTGGTTACGTCACACTCCTGGGTATTTCTAAGTAATTTTCTCCCTATAAAGAGCTCTCACTTACTCATCTAACATCACTGATTCTTTATATCTCAAAACAGACACCTTCCAGAGTGGTATGTGCTACACCTGTAAGCTAATGTATCACTCAGACTTTGATTCATATTCACACTACTTACAGTAGCATACACACACTATTATAGATTTCATGTCTCACTTCACATCTAGACAGAACACTAGATGAAGATAGAGTCTGTGTTTATTGCATCTGGTATATCCTGGCACAAGGCACTTGTATATACAGTTCTCTGTGTTATCTGCCAGGTTATTGAACACTTGTCAAATAAAAGAAAAAAATCATTTTCAAAGGCATTGCTATGTGAAGAAGAGGACTTATCACTGGTCTCAGCATTTACTTCTTTTAAAATTATAGTACATTCCCTATAATTTTTTTGTATCTTGTTTATTTCATCAAATATAATGAATGTTAAGGAATGAAACATATTACACAGAGGTGTCTGAATTTGTGTTTCTGGGAATCTTAGGTTTTGTAGACTGGCCTGCAAGGAATTCATGGTTGCTGCCAACAGGGGCATCATTTCTATTGGCCCCTTCTTACCAATGTTTTCCTGTTCCCTGTATGGAAACATTTATCAGGTGACTTATCCAAGGCCTTGTCTACACTTCCTGCTCTCATCTCTGTGGTCGTTTTGGTCTTTGGACCATGCATCTTTGTGTACATGTGGCCTTTTCTACTGTCCCAGTGGATAAGTTTCTTGCCATTCTGGACTTCATGATTACACCCATCCTGAACCCTGCCATTTACACACTGAGGAGCAAAGACATAAAGGTGTCAATGAAGAGACTAAGTGATCAGCTCATGCATTTTAGGAAAATGACCTAAAGAATCCCTAAAAGTTACTCAGAGTGAGTTCAATATGCTCAAATAGTAAATAGCTTATATAACTACGTTGTTTTCTGATTTCTTTAAGATAATAGAGTCTCCTCAAAATTAATTATTGTGCTGTAAATGACATGGTATAATAATATTTATGGATATATAAAATTATATTTTATAGAAATTTGATACCTTTTAAAGATTAATTTATTTTTATTTTGTTTGTAAGATTTTGACAGTGTCTTGGATACCCTACTATTCATTGCATGCAGTGTCTGTGGTTGCCAAAAGAGGGCATCAGATCCTCTGGAACTGGAGCTCCCGATGGTTGTGAACAACTCTGTGTTATGGGAAACTATGTCTTCTACAAAACTGAATGCTCTTAACCAGAAAGTCACCACTCTAGTGTAAAGAACAATTTCTCTATTCATCAATCACAGTACATTTACTATGTATTTCTGTAATGTATACTGTTATTAAACTTTCATAAACATGAGAATTCAAATATGTTGTGGACATATATACCATTAATAAATTCAGAAAAGTGATGGCCTCATTAATGGAAGTTTTATTTATTAATTTTCTGAGAATCCTCCTTAATGTTTCTATTATGGCTATACTATTTAACCTTACTGCTAAAAGTATAGAATAGTTCATACCCATTCATGTATTGCCCAGATGTATTCTTAATGTTTCACTAGTGTATATCAGTTATGCATAATGAAGAGTTTTTATTTTAATACATGTGAATAAAGTATTGGGTTATATTCATTCCCCACTCTGGTCTCTTGCCAAACAATCAAACCTCCCAATCCCCTTCACCTTCCCAATTAACTTCACTTCTACTTTCATGAATTCTTTTGTAATTCAATGGGTTCTATTAGGGTTCTTTATAGGAGCATAACATTTTGTCAGTGGATTGACCACTGAAGACAATGGCTCTCGATTCCTTATGTGTGTTTGTCATGCAGTGGTGTTCCCTCTAAGAAGACCCCTCCCATGACAGAATATTGATGGGCCCAGTTGAATACAAACTTTATGAAGATATTCGTAGCTGTTTTGAGTTTGAGTGAAACAACTCTGTCATGCCCAGAAGTCAACATTTCACACACTTCTACCATTTATCAATTTCTTGCATTCATTCTTTCCCTCATTCTTTAAAGATTCCTAAGTCTTAGAGAACTGAAGTGATCTACATCTCTATATACCATTGGTTAACCACAATCATTTCTTCTTAGTATTTTACCAACTATGAATCTGTGCATTCACCACCACTCATTGCATAAATTATCTTCTCTGACATAAGCTGGAAGTATAAATAGTTCTATGGGCATAAACATTATTATCTGAAAGGCAATCTGACAGGCAAATCATGTGCACTCACAGGAGCAGCTGTTTCCCCAGTGAGACCTATATCCTTCCCCAGACATGGCTTTTTACCAGGGTTAAAGAAACAGATATGAATTCTGTTTGACTTATCATGCATCAAATACAGTGAGAATGTGGTTACAACCATGACAAACTTTTCACTATTATAACAGTGAGCTATATCTCTGAACAATAATATTATCATGAACAATAATATTATCGTGAACACGGTAAAAAGCTGAGTAAGATGAGTGATGATAATCTCTGAAAATACCACAAAAGATACTCTGGTATTACAAGGGGGTAACCAGCAAGGAGAAGGCTTCCAGTCCAGTACCAGATTAATTTCTCTTTGCACTGACCAAAGCATGTGGTGTTTTTCAGCAAGTTTCTTCTGTCTGGTAATAGTGACAAACCAACTATCGTGGCAATGGCCTGTATTGTTATGGGGGTTTAGCAAAACTTTCTGACCGATGACTCATAAAGAAATAGCATACACCCAACCCTAGAATTTTTCCTATTTTTCATTTTTTTTAGAAATGAAAACAGACTGTCTTTTATCATTTTACATATCAATCCAAGTTCCCACTCCCTCCCTTCCCTCCTCCCATTCACTCCTTATTTTCCCCACCCCATCCACTCCTGAGAGAGGGTAAGGCACATTGCCTTGGGGAAGGTCCAAGGGCCTTCCTACTATAACTAGGCTGAGTAATGTATCCACCCAAAAAGAACGGGTTCTCAAAATGCCAGTGTGAGCATAAGGGATAAATTTTGGTGCCACTTGCTCTCATCTCTGCCCTTCCCCCAAGTCAACTATTCTGTTCCCTCAAATTCTCCTTCCCCCCCTCTCCTCCTCTTTACCATTCGACTTCCTTCTCCCTCCACCCCATGCTCCCAATTTTGTCAGGAAATATTGTTTATTTACCCTTTCCTGCTGAATCTATATATGTTTTTTTCTTAAGGTTCACCTTGTTACTTATCTTTTTTAGGGTCATGGACTATAGGATTATTTTCCTTTGCTTTAGAACTAGCATCCACATATGAGTGAGTCCGTACCATGTTCTTCTTTCTGGGTTTGGGTTACCTTACTCAGTTTTTTTTGTTGTTGTTTGTTTGTTTGTTTGTTTTTTAGTTCATCAATATGCATACAAATATCAAGATGTCATTTTTTTTGCTGCTGAGTAGTACATCATTGTGAAAACGTATCATATTTTCTTTATTCTTCAGTTGAGCAAGATCTAGGTTGTTTCCAGGTTCTAGTTATTACAAATAATGCTGCTAAGGACATAGCTTGGCGAATGTCCTTGTAATATGATTGAGCATCCTTTGGGTATATACCCAGGAGTGGTATTGCTGGGTCCTTAGATTGGTTGATTTATAATTTTCTGAGAAATCACCATACTGATTTCCAGAATGACAGTACAAGTTTTCATTCCCACCAGCAATGCTGGTGTTCTCCTCACTCTGCATCCTTGCCAGCATAAGCTACCATTGGTATTTTTTATCTTAGCCATTCTGACTTGTGCAAGATGGCATCTCAGAGTAATTTGATTTGAATTTCCCTGATGGATAAGGATATTGAACATTTCTTTAAGTGTCTTTTGACTTCTTGAGATTCTTCCTTCTGTTGAGAAATCTCTAGCTCTGTACCACATTTGTTAAGCTGGATTATTTGGAATTTGAAATCTAATTTCTTGAGTTCTTTAAATATTTTGGAGATCAGTCCTCTGTTTGATGTGGGGTGGGTGAATATCTTTTCCCATTCATTAAGCTTTTTTTTTTTTAATGTTGACTGTCCTTTGCTTTACAGAAGCTTCTCAATTTCAGGAAGTCCCATTTATTTATTGTTTCTCTCAGTGTCTGTGCTACTGGTGTTATATTCAGGAAGTGGTCTCTTGTGCCCATGCCTTGAAGGCTGCTTTCCACTTTCTCTTTTATCAGGTTCACTGTGGTCAGATTTATATTGAGGTCATTAATCCATTTGGATTTGAGTTTTGTGTGGGGGGATAGAAAAGGATCTGTTTGCATTCTTCTACATGTTGACATCCAGTTATGTTAGTACCATTTTGTCGATGTCTAGTGCGTCGGGGTCCCTGGGTAAGGGTCGCGAACAAACCAGGACACAGCGGATGCAGAGCAGAAACAGCACTTGCAACTGCATGCTATGCTTTATTAGCAGAGGCATTTTATACACTTTGCTTACATAAGCTCAACAAGGA
>LOEQ01010339.1:42111-79564 GCA_001685075.1 Bramus lutescens | reverse complement strand
TGTTGGAAGAATTCTTGCATTGGCGCCTGCCCATCTCTTCCTACAAATGCTCTCCGATGGATCTTCTGGTACAGGATCTGGGCCCCTTGTTTGCCAGGGACCTCTCCAATGTATCTTCTGGTACAGGATCAGGGCCCCTTCCTGGCCAGGGACCTCACAGACAACAGGCCTACCTTTTTGCTGGCAGGCTAATGGGACTCCTGCCTGGTTGAACTCACCACCGCGTCCCAGCACCCAAACAGGCTGAGCTGGGGGATCTATGGCCCCAAAGAAGGGAAGGGAGGAGGTGCCTGAATGCAATCTGGGTTTTGGTAGGAACCTAGGGGCAGTAGCCAGGGTTAGGAGCCCCTGCTGAGTGATCAGGAAGTTTAGGGGATTGAGGAATGTCTGTGCTCCATTTCCAAGGGACAGGAATGCACTTACCCCTCCGATGGATCTTCTGTTACAGGATCAGGGCCCCTTGCTCCAACATAAATATTTAGAAGGCAAGTTGATGGCATGACTTTTGCCAAACAACACTAGGTTCCTCTCAATGCATTTTCAGAAATATTTTTCTAAAGCACACATATAATGTTTGTTTCTAGAAAATTCATCCACTTGTACATTTATTATGTGCATACATTTTAGGATACATTCCACATTTTAAATAAAAATAAAAGAAAATCGTCTCCCTTTATCTTTCCCTATGCTTTGCAGACACAATAAAACACCTATGACATCAGTCTCTTTGTTTGTAATTTGTGATTTGCACATGGACACACAACCCTGGACTCAGCACATGACTCTGAAGCAAGACCACGCATTTTCCTTCAGAAGGCATCTCAGCCTGGAAGCTGCTGCTCCCAGGATGGTATTCACATCCTTCTCATGGTATAGTTTGGATCTTGATGCACACACCAAAGCCCTTGTGTTAAAGGATTGGTAGTCAGGGTAGAGCTCTTAGGAGGTGGTGCAAACCTTAGTGGAGGGGTATTTATATCTTTAATGGGTGTGGCTTCTGAGGTAAGAAAATTTTCTTTGCCCCCTGTCAAACCATCTGGCACCTGCACCAAAGGCCTTAAAGTGATGGACGTGGCCAATTATAGGCTTGTACCTCTCAAACAATAAGTCAAAATAAAATTTTCTCCTCATAATTTAACTATATAAATATTTTGTTATAGTAATTGAATGATGACTAACATGACTATCAGAGTTTCGTATTCTGGGACCCCCTCCTTCTTTTACTCCCATTCCCCCCACATTCTTCCCCCATTCATTCCTCAGAGAGGGGAAGGCCTCCCCCGGGAAGTCAACTAAGTCTGTCCTATCACATCATCTCATTAAGGATGGACCAAGCTGCCCCCCACCCTGTGCCTAGATTGAGCAAGGTGCCTCTTCATAGAGAGTGGACTCCACAAAGACAGTTCATGCATTAGGGTTCGATCCTCATCTGATAGAGTCTGATGGGGATAAAATGGGATTGCTTTCAGGGCTGGCAGGATAACAGGAATTATAAATGTTTGTTAAAGATTAGCCATTCTGAAGTGCATATATGTGTATCACAAAGCAAAAAAGACCTGTAAGTGTTCTAATGATACAAACACAGATATACACACAGTGCCCTGGCATAGTGACACTGAGGAGTTTTGCACACATCCACACTTTCCTAACTCACAAAGCAGTGTCTCGGGGTTGTCCTCACCGCACCCTCTTTCCTGCTTGAAAACCACCCATCCATGACTGAGAGCACCCACCCTCCAGGCACAGTGAACTGTTTTGGAGAGTATAATTTACCTCAAGTCATGCAGTTTCTGTGTCTCACTACAGTGTGAATCACCAATAAGCTAGTTTACTTATTAGTTCTAACTGGGACTTATTATCCTACATCATATATGCATATTGACCTTTTGTTTTGCACACATTGAATTTGTATGAATGAACACATGAGCAAAGTAATGGTTGAACATCTGGATGGGCTTAAATGTCATCAAAGATCAAGTTTATTTTCTCTGGGACCTTTAGAATGCCTCTGGCAAAACACACCAGTCAACAGCACTGTGGTACCTATTATTTGGCTGAACACATTTTACAACGATGCAAAGAGATTGTTTTATGTTTACAAGCATAGAACTTTTGGCTATAAATTTGTTTTTTTCTCTCTGCAAGTAAACTGTAAGCTTTTGAAACAACAAGAAATATGTTTCCAGTACTTTAAGCAACATTTATAGTTATAATGAGCCTGAAGGGTTTGAGCCTAAGTACAGGTTCACAAAGAAGGTGATTGTGAGATAATTCTACATGACACGAATGGGATGTCCACACACAGGTAAATATTTGGAAGGAGGCAGATTTTGCAGGATCGCTTTTTTTTATTTTATCTTAAACATATTTTAAATTAAAATATGATTCCATTATTTCTTCCCTTTCTTCCTTCCCACCTCTTCCTCATACCACCCTTGTCACTCATCAAATTAAAAGCCTCTCTCTTTTTTTGTCATTGTTACCCCCCACACCTAAAGATATGAACAATCTACTCAGTTAGTTTAGTATTGCTTGCATGCATATGATTTTAGGGCTGACTACTTGGAATTGGGCAATGGATCAAGGAGCTCATCCCTGGAAACAGCTATTTTCCCTTTTCTCCATGATTCTTAGTTGCATACAGTTCTTTGTCTAAGAATGAAACCCCATGAGATTTATCTTCCTCACAATAGCCTGTCTTTTGGTGTTGTTATTGTTCAGGTCCTGTTTAGGCAGTCATATTGTGGAGATATCATGGGTCTAGCTTCCCTGTCATTTCGAGGGAGCATTATCTCACAACAGACTCCCTGGTCCTTATAATCTGCCTGTTTCCTCTAAGCCTTAAATGCAGGAGTTGTGTTTAGATGAACCCATTGACTCTGGGATGTTAGTTGTTTCTGTATCTTGACCAGTTGTAGGTTACTCACAATGGTCTTCATCTGCTGCAAAGAGAAGACTATTTGATGAGTAGTGAGGGCTATAGTTATCTGTAGGTCTAAATATTTAGAATGCAGTCAGGAATTATATTGGTTTAGTAAAGGTAATAGAAAGTTGTTATGTAAGATTCATGATCCATTAGACACAGGTTGTTGGCTATGTTTCAGGATTAGGCATGATTTCCTTCTTGTTGAGAAGGCTTAAAATCCAACTAAAGAGTTGTTGGTTATCACTAAGATATAAATGCCACTATTGTACCTTTCAGGATACTTTGTCATGCTGGTCATTACTTTGGCTCATAAGAATCATAGATTGGTAGGACTATTGGTTGCTTCTGTACCTTGGCATCTTTGTATAGTCCTTTCTGAAGTTACAAAAGATAGTCCTTAAGTATAGACTTTTGAATCAGATCTAGCCTGATTACTCCAAATTCTCTGTCTAAAGTGTGTGCTGTCTTCCTTTGAGAAACAACTAAGTGGAATTAGCCTCTACTGTTTGTGGATTCTTTTAAATTTCTTTCTCAAAAACTTAAAAGGGGATTTCTCATGCCTCAAACTTTTTTTTGCTATATATTAAATGACTCTTTGTGAAACTGTCAGCCTAAGTGGCATAGCTTTATTAAAATATATATGTATATAGCCATACTTATATGTCTTTTATATAAATTTGGGTAAATAAGAAATAATATTGTTCTCTATAGTTTCTACAAATTTTTAGTGTTTTCCCCTTTCCCTCTCTATCTTCTTGTATTGACTTCCTTCTCCCTTTCCCAATTAAATCTCCCCAATTTTTACAGTTTCCTCCTTTGTGAAACCCCCCAAAAATGTAAGCCTACTTCCACATTGATCAAAGGTCAGAATTGGAACTTACCTCTCTTCCTTCAAGGTTATTGTGCTTCTACCTCAAATAAAGATCCCACCTAGATTTAGGTCAGAGAGTGCGGCTCTCACAAGGTTATTGTTAACAGCTGTGGCTAATATCGAGACCTTGCATTTCAGGAATAGAAAAGTACATGTTTCTACCCTGAACAAAAGTGTAAGGGTCCGACTAAGGTCCATTTCCTAAGGGAGATAACATTGGGTTCCACCCAGGGAGTGCTTGCCTACAGAATGTTTTGGTCTAGGGCGCGAGCGTGACTTGTTTTGTTCTAGCAACAGAATGTTTAACTGTGAATGTAGCCCACAACCTTAAACTGATCTATTCATTTTCTTGTATCATGTTAATGCAGTTTTCTGTCTTATTCCTACCTTTTGGGGCCAGACGCATTTAACACACTTGGAAATTAAACATGGGCGAATTTCAGTACTCACCGGAATTTCCTCCCAATACTAGTCTGTGTTTCTCCATTTTGTTATTTTCATTTGTGTCTTCGTGTTCTTCACTATATTTCTATATCCCCATTCCTCTACCCAGACAAGAGGTATTTTTGTCAAGGCTGGTCCCCAATACTCCTTCTTATCACTTGTGTCCTAGTATTGCCCTCTCTAGTAGTACCCCCAAAATCCTTTATTATTTTATTAGTTACTATTGTTATTTCAGGTTATATTCACATTGGAAAATTTGTAGCTATGAACCTCAGGTGAGCAAGAACATGCTATATTTTGTCTCTTGGGGTCTGTTTCTTCAGTCAACATGTTTTCTAGTTCCACCCATTTCACCTCAAATGTTATAATTTGATTTCTACTACAGCTGAATATTGCCCCATAGTGTGTATTTACCACATTTTCATTATTACTTTGGCAGTTGGATGATATTTAGGCTTTTATTTCTACTTCCTAGCTACTGTAGAAAGAGGCATAATGAACATGGCCAAACAGGTATGGGTGGAGTAGGATGTTGAGTTCTTTGGGGAAATACCAAGGAATCACTTACCTTTCTTCTATGTTAGATTTCCTTTTAGAATTTTGGAAACTTTCCACAATGATTTCCAGAGTGGCTGTACTGGTTTGTAATCCCCTCAGCAGGGAATGAGTGTCCCCGTTCATCCACATCCTCTCCAGCATATGCTGTCAGTTGTTTTGTTGATCATTACCATGACTGCAGTGAGAAGAAATTTAAATTTTTTCCTGCTTTGCATTTTCTAGTTGATAATGATGATGAACATTTTTTAAAAGCTATTCCTTAGTAATTTTTATTGCTTCCTTTGAGAACTCTCTGTTAAGATTCATGTCCTACTTTTTATTGGGTCATTTGTTTTCTTGACTTTTTTTAGTTCTTCAAAAAATGAAAAGCAAATCAGTGCAATTAAATGATATCATACACCAAATGACCTAATGCATATCTATAGACTATTTCACCCCAACATGAAAGAATATACATTCACCCAGGAATTTCAAAAAACAAGAACAAACCAAACTCAAACCTGTCAGATGACAAGAACTAATAAGAATCAGAGCAGAAATCAATGAAACAGACACAAAAAAATCCCACAGGAATTGTTGAATCTAAGAGCTGGATCTTTGAGATGATAAATAAAACTGACAAACTTTTTACCAATTAACTGAAAGAAAGAAATAGATAACTGAAACCAACAGAATCTGAAATGAATAAGGAAATATTATAAGCAAAGAAATTTGGAAAATTATGAGATTAGTTTAAAATTTGTACTCTATTAAGATAGAAGATCTAAAAAGATTGGATAGAATTCTATTTAATTTTAGCCAAACTATTAAAACTAAGCCAAGAAGGGTCAACAACCCACACAGACCCATAACAAATGAGGAGATAGAAATTTCCAGTTCAAAATCCCAGGCCTAGATGGTTCACACCAGAACTCTACCAGACTTTCAAAGATCTAAAATGAATATTCCAATATTATTAAAAAATTGAAACAGAGAGATTCTTCCAAACTCCTCAATGAAGCAAGTGTTACTCTAATATATAAACTTGGTATAGACATAAGAAGAAGGCCAATATCCCTGATTAAAATAAATGACATTATCCCCAATAAAATGCTTATACACTGTATGCAGACACATATCAGAAACATCATCCATCACAATTAAGTTGGCTTCATCCTAGAGATACAGGACTAGTTTATCATGCATAAATCAATAGATTTAATTTAGTGGTTCTCAACCTGACCCCCACAGGGACCACCCATTAGATACCTTGCCCTATCATATATTGCATTATGATTCATAACAACAGCAAAATTACAGCTATGAAATAATGCTGTGGTTGGAGGTCATCACAACATGAGGAACTGTTTTAAAGGGTTGTAGCATTAGGAAGGTTGAGAACCACTGATTTAAAAAATCATGTAAATGAGCTAAAAGGCAAAATTACATGATCGTCTCAATAGACACAGAAATACTTTTCGACAAAATCAAACATACTTTAATGATGAATATTCTAGAGATAGTAGGTCTATATAAAACATACCTCAATATAACAAAGACTATATATGAAAAACCCAGGACGAATATTGTACTTCATTGAGAAAAATTTGAAGCATGTTATAGGAGGCCCCTTGTTTGTTTCCATCTGCTCAGCCCTGAAATAACCGCATAGAAACTGTATTAATTAAATCGCTGTTCGCTCTATTTGATATAGCTTCTTATTGGCTAGCTCTTGCATCTTAATTTAACCCAATTCTATTAATCTGTGTATCACCATGTGGCTGCGATTTACTGGCAAGGTTCTGCCCAGCGTCTGTCTCTGGCGGAGCTACATGGCATCTCTTTGGCTCTACATATATTCCAGCCTGGCTATATTCTGGTAAGCCATTGGTTGGAAGCAATTTCTTTATTCATTCACCAATAAAAGCAATGCATACAGAAGGACTTCCCACACCATTTCCTCTTTTCCGTTTAAATAAAAAAGGTTTTATCTTTAACATAGTAAAATTACATATAAAAAAGGTATCAAGCAAGAATTACAGTTACAGTATTTATATCTACTTTATCTTTTGTCATAACTAAGGCAAACTATAATTATAACTATCTATTCTTCAACTCCATGAAAGAATCCAGAAGGATATAATATTACCTAGGTAAACAGGAAGTGCATTGTAAGCAACTTCTAAAGCTCTAGAATTGACAGAGACATCTCATTGCCTGGACAGTCACCCAAAGTTCTTCTGTATTGTTGTGGGCACCCATCTTCAGCCTACAGGGCTATGGTATCTAGCAGACTGTGCCACAAAGCAGAAGATTTCAAAGACAGTTCCACCTATATTGGTAGTCTGTCAGTCACTTTCTTCAGTGTCCTGCAGAATATCTTGCAGACTCTTTTGTGAAGTAGGGACCCTGAAAGATCATCTCACTTTTAAGCAAGTTCAGCAGTCTTTTCTCTGTGGGTCCTGCATGTCCAGTTCACACAGCATAGCAGTGGCCAGGAAACAAACAAGCAACTTCCTACAACAGAAGCCATCTCAAGAAAATCATGAATGAGACAGGAATTTCCACTCTTCTTACATCTTTTAAATATAGTTCTCGAAGCATGAATTAGAACAGTAAGACAAGAGGAGGAAATTAAATGGATACAGAAAGGAAAAGAAGAGGTAAAATTATGTTTGTAGTTGACTTGATATTATACATGATAACTCCTAAAAATCCCACCAGAAAACTTCTGGAATTTATCATTGAATTCAGCAAAGTGTCAGTATACAAGATCAGCTCACAGAAATCAGTATACTTTCTCTGTGCCAACAACAACCAGGAATAGCCCATGTGAAACTTCCATTCACAACAGCCCCAGAAAGGCTAAGAATAAATCTAACCAAAATTATAACTGCAGACCTCTGAAGAAAGACATCAAAGAAGAAATTAGGAAAAGAAAAAGGCTCCTATGCACCTGGATTGGAAGAATAAATGTTGTGAGAATGACAATTCTACAAAAGGAATTTGCAGATTCAATGTAATTCCAAATGAATTCCTCACAATATTCTTTGCACAAATAGAAAAACTATCTGGAAATTCAATTAGAACTACAAAAGGCCAAGGGAAGTGAAAGAAAGCCTGAACAAATGACAAGGAGGGAGGGATTGCTAGTCCAGATCTCAAGATGCATTGCAGAGCCATAGTAACACAAGCAGCATGATATTGACATAAATAGAGCCAAGATGACCTCTAGAACAAAGCAGAAGGCCCAAACAGGAGTGCGTGTTAACTGTAGCCGTCTGATATTTGGCAAAGATGCCAAAAGCATATACAGGAGAAAGTAACGTATCTTCAGCAAGTGGTTCTGGGATATCTCAATGTCCACATGTAGAAGAATGCAATTAGATCCACATCTATCACTTTACTTGAAAACTAACTTCAAATGGATCAAAGCCAGAAGAAAACATAGGCAGTTCCCTAAAATTACAGGTTTGGAAAAGGACTTCTGAGCAGGCCTCCCATTGCCTGGGGACTTAAGGCCAGCAACTGACAAATGCGACCTCAGAAAATGAAAAAAAAAAATTGGCACAGCTAGGAAAACAGTTGAGTGAAAAGGAGCTCAAAGCCCGAAGAGAATCATTGCTGGCCATGCTTCTCATGGGTTCATTTTAGAGTCACTCAGAGTATAAACTTTTAGGTGGTTTTCTTTCTGTTACAACTGTTAAAAGGGAGCTAAAAATGCAATGTGTGTGTGTGTGTGTGCATTTGTGTGAGTGTGTGTGTACATATGTGTGTGTGTGTGTGTGTTTGGGGGGAAGGCACACATTAAACACTTAAATTTAAATTGTGTATAGAAATAAGCCACAGACTTGTTTTGGGCAGTAGATTTTAGGCTATCTTCCAGAGATTCTGATTTTATTAGCTTTGGCATGAAGCCTAGAGATCTTTGTACCACACACACCAGGATGTTCTCACTTGTCTGGTCTAATTACCTTGTGAGGGAGCACGAATCTTGTGCCTCCAATTTGCTTCTAATCCAAATGTCAGAATCTCAGAATACTGTAAAGCAAGAGCTCTTGGACTCTTTTCTTCATCCATGTTTATCAGTGCCATATGAACAGAATGCAAAGCTCAAGTAAGTAAGGATCCACCCTCCATGTGTGGAGACACACATGTTACTCCAGGAAGGAATTTCAGGGCTTGTGTCTATGGCATCCTCTGATGGCCCTGGGTTTAAGAGAAAAGCCTGTCAATGAACACTTGCTGCAGGATATCTTTTTAAAAGAATCACATGATCCTAAACTACAGTTTCTTCTAACACACCACATTTGGGTGACATTCTCAGGATGTTAGATCAGTTCTAGCTATAAGTGCTGCATCTCTATTTTTTCTTTTAAATGTGTGAGTTTGCATTATTCCGTTTTTCTCTTCTTAATTTTTAATTAGCATTATATATTTTCAAAATAAAATACAATTGTATCATTTCTAACCTCCCTTTTTCTCCTCCACTTCTCCCATATTCCCTGTTTCCTTTCAAATTTATGGCCTCTTATTCTTTAACCCATTGGGATGTTCATCTTTGGGGAAGACTAATTCTTCCTCTCAGCAATTTTTGATTACCTGTAGTCCCATGGGATTCCCCCCAACAACAGTGGTGTTTTCATCATTCACATTTTGTTTAAGCAGTTATATTGCTGGGATTTCATGAGTGTAGCCTGCCCATTGTGTCCAGATTACTCAATCTTGCATTAGACTTCCTGGTCCTTTGGCACTTTAAATCTTTCTTCTCCTTCTTCTATGATGCTCCATTAGTCTTGAGTATAAGTGTCGCTGTTGTAGATGTGTCAACTGGGGATGGGCAACCACAGTCAGTTATTCTGTGCACTTCGATTAGTTATCAATTTTCCTAACTATTTCTGTCTGCTTCAAAGAGAAGCTCCTTTGGTAAGAGGTAAGAAATATGCTTATCTGTGCACATGAGGATAAATATATAGAAAACACTTAGGAATTATACTCGTCTTGGAAATAGCAGTAGTAGGTTTTTCTCTGAGATCTCTGAGATCTAGGTTTACAGCCTCAGTCATAATCCTCCCCATTTAGTGGGCCTTAAGTTCAATTACACAGTGATGGTTACCATTCAAGAAATAAGTGCCACTATTACATTTAGGGAGATCTTGCTGTGATGATCATTGTTATGGTTCATAGACTTCTCATTTAAGTAGGAATATTGAATGATTTTCTCCCTGAGCAGCTTGCACCTCCTGGTATTATGAAAGCTCGTCCTCAGTGGGGAGTTAAATCATGCAGTTTGCATCCTCTGAGTTCTTTGTTCAAAGTGTATGATACCTTTAGCAACAGACATTTGTCTTCAGCTTCTAGAAGTCAATCAAAGCAAAAGCAGTAACATACATTGTTCTGAAGAATCTTTTGGACTCCCTTGATCAATGATTGAGAAAGAGTTTTCTTGTGCCCGGTACTGAGTTTTTTGTTAGTCTATGAATGTTAGAGATTATTATTGTTATTATTATTGCTGCTGTTATTTTCTAAAATAAATAAATAATTTTTTTCCTGCCTCCCTCTTCTCCTTCCTGCTCCCCAACCCCCATCCACTCATCTTCCTTTCTCTTCAGAAAAGGATAGACTTCCAATGTATATCAGGTATGCTGACATCCAGTTAGACCAGTTAGACCAGCACTGTTTGACGAAGATGTTTCTTTTTTTATTATATATTTCTGACTTCTTTATCAAAAATCATTTGTCCATAGGTATGTGGATTAACGTCTGAGTCTTCAATTCCAATAATCAAGCTGCCTGTTTTTATAGCAATACCTTGCATTTTTTATTTTTATAGTTCTGAATCACAGCTAAAAATCAGGGATGATACCTCTGGAAGCTCTTTTATTGTATAGGGTTGTTTTAGGTATTCTAGGTGTTTTGCTTTTCCATATGAAGTTGAATATTGTTCTTTCAATTTCAGCCCTCAGTTTGTTTATTTCCTGCCATCTATTTCTCTTGGGTGTGTTTGCTTCTTGTTATTTTAGAGCTTTCAGGTGTGCTATTAGGTCGCTAGTATGGGATCTCTCCACATTCTTTATGAAGGCATTTGTTTCAACAAACTGTTTTCATTAGTATCACATCATTGTGACCTATAAGTTTATATATATATTGCACATTCACTTTCATTGAATTATAGAAAGTCTTTAATTTTTTCTTTATTTATTGCTTTACCCAGTGATGATTTAGTAGAGAGTTGTTCAGTATTCATGAGTTTGTAGGCTTTCTGTTGTTTCTGTTGTTGAAATTGGGTATTGAAGTCTCCCACAATTAATGTGTGGGGTTTGATGTGTGATTTAAGCTTTAGTAATATTTATTTTATAAATGAAGGTGCCTTTTCATTTGGGACATAGATATTAAGAATTGAAATATTCTCTTTGTGGAACTTTCCTTTGATGAGCATGAAATTTTCTTCTCCATCTCTTTTGATTAATATTGGTTGGAAGTCTGGTTTGTTAGATATTAGAATAGCTACACCAGCTTGCTTCTTAGGTCTATTTGCTTGGAAAATATTTTTCCAACCCTGTACTCTGGGATAATATCTATCTTTAATGTAGAGGTGTGGTTCTTATGTGCAGCAGAGAAAGGATCTTGTTTTCGCATCCATTTTGTTAGCCTGTGTCTTTTTATTGGGGAATTGAGACCACTGAAGTTGAGCAATATTAATAACCACTGATTGTTAACTCTTGTTATTTTATTGTTTATGCTGGTGGCATGCATGTTTCTTTTCTTTGAGTTTTGGTGCTATGAGATTATTTATTGTCTATGTTTTCACGACTGTAGGTCACCTTCACGGATTGGAATTTTCCTTCTCGTACCTTCTCTAGGGTTGGACTTGTGGAGAGATATTGTTAAATTTGACTTTGTTATGAAATATTCTATTTCCTCATCTAAGGTGATTGAAAGGTTTGCTGGGTATAGTAGTATGGGACTGGCACCTACAGCCTTTTCAAGTCTGCAAGACATCTATCTGTCCAAGCCTTTCTGACTTTTAGAGTCTCCACTGAGAAGTTGGGTGTAAAATTCTATTAGGTCTGCCTTTATATGTTACTTAGCCTTTTTCCTCCACAACTTTTAATATTCTTTTTGTTCTATATGTTTGCTGTTTTGAATTTTATGTAGTGTCAGGATTTTCCCCCCTTGTCCAGTCTATTTTGTGTCCTATAAGTTTCTTTTACCTTTATAGGAATGTCTTTCTTTAGGTTGGGAAATTTTTCTTTCATGATTTTATTGAACATATTTTCTGGGATTTTGAGCTGAGATTCTTCTCCTTCTATTCTTATTATTCTTAGTGTTGGTCTTTTCATAGTGTCCCAGATTCCCAGTATCTTCAACCCCTGAGATTCTTTCTTCTATCTCTTGTATTCTGTTGATTATGCTTACACCTGTAGTTCCTGTTCACTTGCTCAGATTTTCCATTTTCAGAATTCTCTCAGTTTGTTTTCTTTTTTCTTCTATTTTGATTTTCATGTTTTGAATAGTTTTCTTCAGCCATTTATTTATTTTTTTCTTGGCATTCTTTAATGGATTTAAGGGATCATTATTTAATGGATTTAATGTATTATCCTTCAATTTATGCTTGTCCTTTTCTCAATTTCTTAAAGATCTTTTCTCATTTTCCCTGAAGGGCCTCTATCTTCTACATAAAGTTGTGTTAAATGTTGTTTTCTTGTGCCTCAGCTGTGTTGGATCGTTCAGGTGTTACTGTTACAGGATAGCTGGGCTCTGGTGGTTCCATACTGTCCTTTCTGGTTTTTTTTTCTTGTGTGTGTGTGTGTGTTCTTACAATGGCATTTAGGTACCTGGGTTTGGGGTGATTATACGTCTAGGTGTTGATTCCTGAGTTTGTCTTTGTTTGAATGGGTGTTTTGGTCTTTATTTTCTGTTTTCTCTCTGGTCTTCTGTCCTAAGTGGCCAAGGGTTTTGTTGACTTGGGATGCTTCTGTTTTGTAGGGTGTCTCCACTGGGGTTTGGGGGAACTACAAGACCTCTAGGGTTTTGGGTGACAAAGTTGCCTCTGTGGTTCCAAGTACCCATATGGCCTCTGGGATTCAGGATGCCTGCCTGACCTCTGGGAATCCTAGTATGAGATGGCCTTCAGTACAGCAGAACTTTACTGCTGATGTTGTGGGTTGGGATATGGAGCTCAGTTGAGGTGGTACAGTTGGGGACTCTTGGATGGGCTTGGAGTGTTAGCTGACTGTGGGCAGTGTCTTACCTTGTGTCCCTAGTTCCAGCCTAACTGCTGATAAAGGAGTCCTCTTCGGATGAAGTTGTAGGCCAGAATATGGAGCCCAGGTAGGAGGAAGTACAGTCTGCAGTAGTTGCACGGACTTTGAGGAGTGTTAGCAGGTGGTGGACAGTGTCTTACTTGGGGTCCCTAGATCCAACCTTGCCTCTGGTAAAGCTGCTGGAGTTATAGGACAGGAATATGGAGCCCAGGGGAGGGGTGCTCTTCACAGTATTATTACCCAAGGAAGCATAATTTCATTTATACATATGTACATAAATATACTTACATGCATTTTATTTTACATAAATATAACATGATTTCTTATGGTCATTTCAAGCATTTTTATTTATTCTTTTCTCCCTCTGCATCTCAAACTTGGGTATGAGACATGTGGGTGTCCATGTCATGGTTCTTGTGTGTTCATGTTTCAACTACAGTGAACATCTTAGCATGTAGCTCCTTGGGGTGTGGTATCATGACAATGTCCTTTCCTCTGTGAACCCTTTGCCCTTGCCTCTAGTATTCAGGAAATGATTTCTGTTTGTAGTTGTATCACTTTGTAATTCAGGTAGTCTGCAGAGGATGGTATCTCTCATCTGATTGGATGAGTTTGGAGGTTGGGTGTGACACCTTTACACCATTCTGTCTCTTTAATTCACTTGATGTGGAAATCAGTCTTCACAAGAGTATTCTGAGAGATGCAGCATCTTGAATGATGATAAAGGTGACCCAAGATCAGTGGTGACTTGTGCTACTCCCATACCAGTAAGAGCCGTGGCACAGGGTCACACTTTCCTTCTCCTATTAGAAGGTACCAAGTTAACTCTGGAAATGAAAAATCTGACAGGAAAGAAATTAGAGGCTTGAAAAGGAAAAGAACATGTAATACTCATTAGAATATTTGTATCACTGATTGGACAGGAAGCATATAGTAATATGTTCTCTCTACTTCATTCCCAGCCTTGTGTGTGTGTGTGTGTGTGTGTGTGTGTGTGTGTGTAATAAATCCATACACTTCACTTGAACTCGTAAATCACATAATACATTCTTCCACAAAACAAGCAGTGGGCCTTCACTCTAGGTGGCTGTCATTCTCAGAGATGAAGATTTAATATGAGGAATCTGACTGTAGCCATTACATTATTTCAGCACCAGCAGTTGAATTTTCAAGATCATACAACATGATCAGATGACCACAGGCCACAGAAGTCTGAATTCCTCTTAGCCATTCCCTATAAGGTGTCTGTCTTAATGATGTATCATGCAGAGAGACAAGGGCCATGGGGAGGTTCCCTGTTGGGTTTGTTTGCCTGCTGAAGGCCTTCTGTTACCATTTCAATTGCTGATTGTCAGAAAGGGCAACTTTGCATAATAAATTACACTGCAATAATCAGGCATTTCCTAAGAGATTCATGGTTCATTTTTACCTTAAAGACACCATTCTTCTTCTTTCATTTCCATTCTCTTATCTGTAATATGGTGTAATGATACCTACACTGCTTTTCAGCCCAATTATGAGACTTATAACAGTGACAAAATTAACACTGGTGAGGATGCCGTGTCAGTGGAAATGGTGATACCTGGTGAGGATGCTGTGTCAGTGGTGGTGATGGTGATAACCCTGGTGAGGATGCTGTCAGTGATGGTGATGGAATGACCTAATTAAATGAGGACATGACCACTCCAAAGTATGGTTGTATCAGACCCAATGTTAACCTGTAACAAAACCCCACCTTCCTGAGAACCAGATAACTTCCTGAAAGGCCAGGAGCTGTAGTTCTTGGAAAATAACAGACAAACAACATGGGAAAATACAGTGGTTCTACAGGTTTGTCCTTAAATATTCCCTACAACATGTGTCTTGTGGCCATTCAGCTGGCATTCTAGGGAGTGGTCCTGACCATCCCGGTCAGTATTTTCTTAAAGCTTGCTTCAAATTTAACTCACAATTGTGGTACTGATTTTTTCCCTTGCAAATCTCAGGATTGACAGATGAGAAGGTTTTTATTGTAGATATGAGGGAGAATACGAGAAGAGACATCTAGAAGAATCCAGAACAGGGAGAGGAAGTAACAAACTGAACATGACCATCAGACTGCACTGTGCCTTACAAGGAGAGCAAGAGAGGAGGGCAAAGGAGAGAAGGGAAGAAGAGAATCAGAAAGCAAATGGAGTGCATGGCCAAATGAATGGCAGGGTTCTATAGGAAAAGAGGAGCTGGGGGAAGGGAAGCCCAGGGAGCTCAGGGTAGGGGCGGGGTGAGAAGAGCTGAGAGAAGCCACAGGTACTCATTGAGCCTGGAGGCCAGCTGGCACTTTGGTATGCTAATAGACAGCTTGCAGGTTTCACCTTGGGCTTCTTTGTCTAGCTACAGAGTGCTAGCTCCTAGACAAAGATCATCCCACATAGGCCTTCAGAGGGGAGTTGCTTGGAGGGGATGTCTCATCAATGACCTGGGCCAGTGGAATGAAATGTTTTCTGTTCTTATTTACAAAGTTTCCCATTACTGTCCTTATTATATACATACTATTTCCCACTATCTGCAGTAACTTAGTGCAAATTGTTTGAGAACTAAATGTGTCAGAAAATGAATAGCTGTGATTGCCAATAGAACTGGAAAAACTATCTCCCTTTCACCTTCGGATAAATCCTTTAGTGCACAAAGTAGTTTGGAGATAGCAGGGGCATTTTAGAAGAGAAAAAGAAAAAAGAAAAGGGGGCTGCTGGCAATGGTGAAAAGAATTAGAAAAAGAGATGGACAAGAAAAGAAGCAAAAAGAAGAGGAAAAAGATGGATAGAAAAAAGTAGACCAGGATAAAGCTGGGGCTACTATATCAAATTACTGTATTGACTAACAAGAAAGTATTATTGTTATAGACTGGATTTCTAATGACAGCAACTTTCTGGATTTCTAAGGTCTGGTTCTGGTGAGGACATCATTCTGGTTTTAATTTGTAACCTAGTATGGCAAGAATCAGAACAAAGAGTGTGTTTGTTGCTTTCTTGTTGTTGTAACCAAATACTTGACTGGAACTGAAAGACCCTCACCCTCTGGGTGCAGGCCCAAGAGGGAGAAGCCCCGTGACTCAATTAACCAGTCCAGCAGATGCAAGAAGCAAGAGCGTTTATTAACTATCACATAACCCAGTGTCTCTAGTCTCTGAAGAGGTAGAGCACCCCAAGCAGCAATTCCAGCAAGTTTTTATAGGCAAAAACCACAACGTTAGCATACTGGGTAGTGTGAGGTACACACTAGCATATTGGGTCAGTCCTAGGCCACAGTTGTCTGTTCCATCAATTTCTCAGAAATACAATAAAAACGTTGACATCGACCATGAACTCTATCTGTCTTAGTTTTGGCACCAGATGTTCCTGACTGGTGGGCGGAACAGGGTACTGTGGTCAGGGTGCAAGTAGCAGTTANGGAACTGAAAGACCCTCACCCTCTGGGTGCAGGCCCAAGAGGGAGAAGCCCCGTGACTCAATTAACCAGTCCAGCAGATGCAAGAAGCAAGAGCGTTTATTAACTATCACATAACCCAGTGTCTCTAGTCTCTGAAGAGGTAGAGCACCCCAAGCAGCAATTCCAGCAAGTTTTTATAGGCAAAAACCACAACGTTAGCATACTGGGTAGTGTGAGGTACACACTAGCATATTGGGTCAGTCCTAGGCCACAGTTGTCTGTTCCATCAATTTCTCAGAAATACAATAAAAACGTTGACATCGACCATGAACTCTATCTGTCTTAGTTTTGGCACCAGATGTTCCTGACTGGTGGGCGGAACAGGGTACTGTGGTCAGGGTGCAAGTAGCAGTTAGGGTTATCTTGCAAGTTTTGTACTCTTCCACTGCTGATTATCATCTATCTAGGGCATATGCTCAAAGCAGTTGCCAGCAGGCTTTTTGAATTGGGGTCATACATTTTCAGAACAAACTTAAAGAAGGAAAAGGGTAGCAGGCTTCCTTGGACCACCAGCCCCCAAATCATGACACAGAAACTTATTATTCATTATGAATGCTCGGCCTTAGCTTAGGCTTGTTTCTAGCTAGTTTTTCCTTTTTAACATAAGCAAACCCATTTCTATTAATCTATATGATGTCCTGAGGCTCATTGACCTCATCCATGTACTGATCTTTCTGCTTTCCCGTTTTCTCCATGTCTGTTTGGCTGGCTTCCTAGCTGAATGGCCAGCTCCCCTATTCTCTGCTTGCTAGCCCTGCCTATTTCTTCTCTGCCTAGCTTAACAAGTATTCTATTCCACAACAAAAAGTTTATTTCAGCTTAAAGAAAATGACACAGCCCACTATGGTGGTGAAGTCCTGGTAGCAGAGAAGTGAGGTAGCTGATCACATCGCTTCTGTAGTCAGGAAGTAGACAGGGATGAATTTGAGGGCTTAGTTCACTTTCCTGGGTTTATTCAATCTGTGACCATAGTCCATGGAATGATTCTGGCCATATTCAGAGTGAATCATCCGTTCTTAGTTAAACCTTTCTGGGAGTGCACTCACAAACACACCCAGAGGTATGTTCCCACCATGATTCTAAATCTCATTATCTTAATAACCAAGATCCATCTGTACGGAGAGGATTTCAACATTGGAATTTTAATGGAATTACACAAACAGATAATTCATGACATTCTATTCCAGTTTTTACAAATCATGTCCATTGCAAGCAAAATTCTTTCATTCTGTCCTTGCAATTTTGAAAGTCTTACCAGTTTCCAGGATCAACTAAAATATTTGAAATGTCATTGTGCTTATTTGTTTTCTTGTCATTTTGGCACAAATCAAGGTCATCTGGAAAGAGGGAACTTCAGTTGAGAAAACGCCATTGTCAGATTGGCCTGGGAGCATGTCTCTGGTTCCTTTTCTTGGTTGATTGGTGTGGGAGAGCCTAGTCCGTTAAGGGCAGTACCCTGGGTAGGAAGGCCTGAACTGTAAAAGAAAGCAGGCTGAGAAAGCCATGGGGAGCAAGCCAGTTAGCTATGTTCCTACTATGGCTTCAGCTTCACTTCCTGCCTTCAGTTCACAATGATGTACTTATAAGACAAATACACCGTTTCCTCCCCAGGGGATTATGGTCAGTGTTTTATCTTAGCAGTTAAGAAGTGAACTAGTTGCTGTCACAAATTCCGTATATAAATACAAGGAGGCGAGGAGCTTGTTTTGAGTCATGGATTCAGGAGTTTAAGTCCGTAGGTGACTTTCTGGACTATGACATGGAACGGCATGGTGGGAGGAAGCTGCTCACCTCATGGCAGCCAGGAGGAGATAGAAGAGACTGGGGAAAAGCCATCTCTTCTTCTGCGCATCCTCTAGAGACCCACTTCCTCCAGTTATGCCTTTCTGCTTTCTAGTATTTTCTAGCAATACTATCATATTGTGAGTATATCAAGAGATTAACCAATGAATTCCAATTACTTCCCCAAACCCACAAACTTTAAAGAAATTCATTTGTTCTTTGAAAATTGCAAACATACATATAGTCGATTGTTTACTCTCGCCCCATACTTTCTTGCTCCAACCTATCAGATGCCCCCTCCACCCTACATGTCCCTTCCATACATGTATGACTTTGGTTTCATTTTCCCATCAACCAGTTTTAACCAGGACTGCCTGTGGGGCCACAGGTTTGGAATTACATATGGGAGCTCGGTGGAGTCAGTGTTTGGCAACATGTTGACTGTTCACCACTGTTCTGGTCCAGGCCCCCTTTGGGCCAGCTATTCTAATGTTTGCTCCAAGCATTGCATGTTCAGATGGAGAGCTTAGAGAAACCTCAGCCAAGGAATATGCCCCACAGTGTGTTCAGGGAAAACCCTGGCAGGCACTGGAAAGGCAGGGCAAGCAACTGCAGTGCCACCACTTTGGAGAACCTGCTGTGTCAGGCCAATCAATGTGATATCATCTGCTGCATCATGTAGAGCCTTTAATTAACTCATTCAGAGAAACCCATATGTATCAATTTCTTTCTACTCAGAAACAATTCCCAGGAATCTGTAATTGTCTTCCATTACAGACAAGAACTACAAAAGTTCAATAGCAATGCAAAGGTAGGCAGCGAGCCAACCCAGCCAGCATCCAATGATTGACTGCTGCCAACATGTGAGCACCTGGTGTGCAGCTGTGTGACAAGCAGAATGATTTGGCTGGGGTGGAGTATAGAAGCTAAGTTTCTGAGGAAACTTGGGACCCAGTTTATTTTCCCGTGAGGACCTTGGCCCAGGGTAAGTGTTCTCAGACTCCAGTTTCAGTTCCCAAATTGTTTCAGAATTCTAGAGGCCCAAGAAAGACCAACAACATGTGGGACCTGTGGGCTATTAGCTGATAGCATTTTCATCTTTCCTTTAAATTGATGCCTTCATCTGCAGCAGTAATGGAGTTTGTCTTTCTCTCTGCACAAGGAAAAGAACCTAGAAAATGCTCATAGAGGAATGAATGGCTTCTCTTTCCTGTTCCTTCTCCTATCAGAGTGCTCTTACCCTGGATGACTGGCAAACAGCCATATGGCTCCTTGCTTCTCTGAAAGGAGAAGCTCCAAAAGACCTTGATTAGTTCAGAACACACATCACATAAACACAATTATTACTAGTGATGTCTACGAGAGCTTACCTTCTCCCTAAAATCTAAACATAATGTTTTCTGCCACATAAGCATACTGTAGCCTGCTTGAGCAGCCACTAAAAGCTAAGAGTTTACCTGAGGTCACTCATCTAGTAAGAGGCAGATGTGGGCATGGTGTGCATGCTTTAAATCCTAGGAATTGAGAGACAGTGGCATGATATGGGATTCCCTCTGTGTGCTGTGATTACCATTAAGGAATAAAAAAACTGCTTTGGACCTATAGCAGGGCAGAATTTAGCTGGAGGACTAAACTGAATGCTGGGAGGAAGAAGGCAGAGTCGGGGAGAAGCCATGCAGCTCTGCCAGAGACAGACACCAGAATTTTAGCTGGTAAGCCACAGTCATGTGGTGATATACAGAGTAATAGAAATGGGTTAAATTAATATGTAAGAGTTAGCCAGTAAGAAGCTAGGGCTAATGGGCCAAGCAGTGATTTAATTAATACAGTTTCTGTGTGATTATTTTGGGAGTCTGAGCAGCCAGGAACCAACAAGTGGCCTTCTCCCAACAGTGGCAGGTGGATCTTTGTAGTTCAAGGCTATGCTGAAACCTTTTCTGTGTAGTAAAACTCAAAAAAAAAAAAGAAAAAAGAAAGAAAGAGAGAGAGAAAGGAAGGAAGGAAATGAGGGAAGTAAAAGGAGCGAGGGCTGTGGCTGATTTACAGCTGCTTCCCTAGGTCCCTTCCTTGTCCTCTGGTCTGATTACAACTGGGAAATGATTAAAAGCCGTGAAAATGGAGTGTGCCCATATTTGCAGAGAATCATCAGGGAGCACCATCATACTTGGTTCTGCATCCCTAATTTTGAGCCTCAGATTGGGATTCTCAACTCCTTGCTTCCAATGAGTTAATTACAGCCAGTACATGTAAAAGATTAAATCTCACTAGGAAGTCTATAAAACAAACATAAGAAATTGCTATATCATTTTTACCTTCTAGGGGGGCCTGTGAGGACCTTTCCAGAAAGTATTCACCAAATGTGGCACATCCTCCCTAAGAGCAGAAACATAGATGTCCCAGGATAAAAGTTCCGTTAGGTGTGCCCTGTCTTCTTGCTGGCAAGCACATCTACACTTTGGTTGCTGCTAACACCGCTGTTAATATTCAGGCATCTGTACTGTCCTGTGGTTGGGGTTCAGGCATACTATGTCCTCAGCTAAGGCCACTAAGAGCACCTCCTGTGCTCCCTTTTAAAAGGACCCCACCCAGCTCCCATCTCTCTCTTTTTGTCTCTCTGTCTCTCTCCTTTTCTGCCTGTCTTTCTGTCTCCCCCCACCTTCTCTTCTGATGCTCCTGTCTCCACAGGCCAGTCTCTCCCCCTCTTTCCCTATTTTTACATTTCCAGTTCTCTTGTCTCTAATAAAAAACCCCTTGCACAGGAACACTGTCACATAGCATCTTTCTTTCTCACGCTGCTTTTTTCTAAATTACAACAACCACCTTCTTTGATGATATGAAAACCAAGTGTCCTCAACATTTCTGGGGCTGAAAAACCAACAGAATCTGAGACGGGGATTGAGAATCCTTGGTGCATCCTATTGACAAGATTTTTTTTTCCATAAAACTTTTCATTTGTCTTAGTAAAAATTTTCTATTTTTAAAACATATATTTATTTATTTTTAAATGCTTTTTGAGCTGTATATTTTTCTCCACTCCTCTCCCTTCCTTCCCCCTCACCTTCTACCCTTTTGTATAATTCCCACACTCCTAATTTACTCAGGAGATCTTGTCTTTTCCTACTTCCCATGTAGATTAGATTAATGTATGTCTCTCATAGGTTCCTCTTTGTTGTTTAAATTCTCTGGGATTGTGATTTGTAGGCTGGTTCCCTTTGCTTTATGTGTAAAAGCCACTTATAAGTGAGTACATATAATATTTGTCTTTCTGGGTCTGGGTTACCTCATTCAATATGATGTTTTTCTAGATCTATTTACCTGCAAATTTCAAGATGTCATTATTTTTTTCTGCTATGTAGTACTCCATTGTGTAAATGTACCACATCTTGTTCATCTATTCTTTGTTTGAGGGGGCATTTAGGTTGTTTCAAGGTTGTGGCTATTACAAATAATGCTGCTATGAACATAGCTGAGCATATGTCCTTGTGGTACAATTGAACATCCTTTGGGTATATACCCAAAAGTGGTACTGCTGGGTCTTGAGGAAAGTTGTTTTCTAATTTTCTGAGAAATCACTGTACTGATATCCAAAGCATCTGTACCAATTTGCATTTCCACCAGCAATACAGGAGTGCTCCCTTTACCCCACAGCCTCTCCAGCATAAGCTGTCATTAGTGTTTTTGTTCTTGGCCATTCTTACAGGTGTAAGTTGTTTTGATTTTCATTTTTCTGATGACTAAGATGTTGATCATTTCCTTAAGTGTCTTTCAGTCATTTTATATTTGTCTGTTGAGAGTTCTCTGTTTAGGCCGGTACCCCATTTTTTATTGGATTATTTGTTCTTTTGATGGCTAGAACTTCTTGAGTTCTTTGTATATTTTGGAGATCAGCCCTCTGTTTGATGTGGGGTTGGTGAAGCTCTTTTCCCATTCTGTAGGCTGCCATTTTGTCTTGTTGACCATGGTGAGCTTGGTTTTAAATTAATGACACTGTAAATAGGATTTTGCCATTTAGGGTTTTGAACCTAATGTAACTTTAAAAAAAAATCTCTATTCCATTGTACTCTTTAGTCATTATCAATATAACTAAGAATGTTTTTTATGATAGTCAAGAGCATGGATAGATGTGGATGGAGTCCATGAAGAGAGCTAGCTGTTAGGAGAAGCCTGCAGGCCCTTATATGTATGTCCGTGTGGTGCCATTCTGACCAGAGCTATACCTTTTGTTGAGATTCAGGCTTCTCTTTGGAGGTGACTACTAGTTTGCAATGCTGCACTTCCCACTAATTTCCCTGACTACTTGGTTTGTTCCAGGTTATTGAACCCCAAGTTCATAGAGGAACACAAACTGGAAAATGACCAGAACTTGATGGTAAGACCTTATTCCTGAAGACACCACACTTAGTAGTCACAGGACGTAAATAAATCAATTTTGTACTGACAAGAAAGCCTTCTCCTGTGGGCCAGCATAGTGTGAGGTGCTATTCGAGTCGTGGGAGGGAAAGGTCATCAATAGTCTACTCACCCAGCTGTGACCCTGTGACCTGCAATAATTCCCAGTGTGGTAAGAGAGTCCTATTGGTGGAAAATGCTATGGGTGTTAACAGTGGCTTTCTGATTAGGTTTCTGCCTCATTCACAGGAGGAAATATATGCCTAGTACTGAAAATATGGACCAAAACTCATTGTTCCAGAGGTCCCAGCTCCCAGGAGTGAACCTACTATCATTCTCCCTACTTATTGGACATAGTGTCAAACTGCCGTCTCAATTTGAGTCTCTACTCATACTTTTTAGTTCACCATTAAGACATCACCAGAGAAATTTCTTTGTGCAGTGGACAGTAGTTAATGCAGAAATCACAACTGGTCAAAATTCAGAGACTAAGCCACAAATCGGTCATTTACATCACACCCTCTCCCCAAGGCCCAGGAACCAGTGCAGGAGAAGGTGAGGAAAGTCTGTTAGAGCTAGGAGTCAGGAGGAGCAGAGTGCAAACATCTTCTGCACAGGAGAAGAGCTCCTCACTCATGAATTTACAGCAGCTGTCTTTAGCTGCAGAAGACCTGTATAAGATCATCCCAGTCAAAATTCCAGCATGAACTGGAAAGGCATTTATGAGTCCTCACCCCTGAGCACTTATCGAAAACTGATGGCTGTGGGGGAGGAAGACTCAGTTTCCTCTAAGTGTGTGGTGACTAGGAGGTCACATTCGCCTGCGATGGTCCCATGCCCAGGAGTACATAGCCAGCACAAAATGGACTAAATGTGTTATTAAAAAGGGAGGCATGATGCACAGTGGTAGGGATATGGGGGTTGACCTTGGAGGGGTTGGAGTGAATCTGATCAAAAGAAATAATATGAAATTCTTAAAAAATTAGTAAAAAGATTACAGGAAACCTGATCAAACCCTCTACTCCATAACTTCAAATTAATACTTTTTTGTCCTAACCTTAGGCCTCTTAGCTATCTTGGGATATTATGATACTCATATTTAGTTCTGTGAAAGATCAGAGATGTCTATCTTAAACATGGGGGTCCTGCTCTGTAGATTTGGCGGATTCTCCCTGCATTCTCTAAATTTCTTCAGTTGTAGCTATACCAAGGGGGAGTTTCTCCACCCATCTTCTCTCATGACGAACATTTGCTCACTCTACAGGGGATGGTTCTAACGTTGGAGTGTTTTCTTTCAAATCCTGACCTTTCATTTGAGCAACAGTAATATCCCTTATGAACCTCCAGAATGAAGACCCGGAACTCAGTGTCTCAGTTCATTCATGTCTGACCTGTGCTGCATCAAAGCTCCTACCAGATGCCTGTATTAACTGTCTCTAAAGGTTTTTTTTAATCTTTCTGAGTTAGTTACATTCACAAATATTAACTAATTCTGAGAGTTAATGTGATTAAATGCATCATGTGTATTATTTAGTGCTGAGGGTTTTTAAAGAAAGGAAACAGAAACATAAGCTTCGTGGTTAGTGTGTCTCTGCTTTACCAAAAGTGATTAGCGGCTCATGGATTTTATGTTACAAAGTGAGTAATGGCTACGTGAAGTTAAGCAAAGTTGACTCATATTCACATACGTGCACACGTGCATACACACACAAACAAGCATACGCATATACACATGCTTTCACCTTAAGAGAATAAGAGATAGTTTATTCTGGAGCCATGCTAAGTGACCATGGCTCAGGAACTCAGATTTAGATAGATTATCCTCAATTCTTTGTTCAAATGTGAGAGCAGTTTCATGATTTTTTTTATAGGTTTACAGAAAAAAGAAAGTCATCCATCAAGGCAAGTTTAAAATGCACTGGTGGATTGGTGGGTACAGTGAAGAGTATTAACAAGCTGGGGGATGTTCTTTGATAGTCCTCAGAAGCTATCTGATATGACTAGCCTTTGGTTGGTGGAAGTCAGTGGTCTACAAAGCAGAGTCCCAAAGGTTCTGTCTTCTCATCACAGGATGTTAGTTCTGACACAGGGATGATCAGAAAATGTCTGTTTAGTAGCTTAAGGCAATTCTGAGATGAGCTAATTGTTTCCGGACCTACAGCATTCCAACCTCTCCATATTGCTGTCAATCTCTGAGGACACAGCTTCTTTCCAGAAATTCTCACTGACTGTGGGAAAGCACTTTCGGCTCTGCTCATAGAACTGCCCTAAGGGTCTTAGATTAACATCCTCAAGCTGGCCAGCCTCATGGAGCCACAAAAGGGATATGACGGTTTTGTGACTGCTGGGCCTTCCTTCCAGGAATACTTCAGTCTCCTGCATCAAAGTCCACCTTGTACTTTCCTCTCCCACCTGCGGCAGCAGCTCTGGTTCCAAAGGGAGGAGACTGCATAGAGTCCATGGCAGATACCTCACTCTCTGCAGTGGGTCAGTCACCCAAGGACAGATGCGGGCCCATGGTGGCCTCCTCAGCTTCTGGGTCACCGTGGGAGTTGGAATTGTAGGAACCAAGAATAAGGCAAGGCTAAGAGAGGGAGGTGAGGAAGAAAAAGCGAAGAGAACTTCGATGAGATGAGCTAGGAGAGAAAAGAAGGAAGTTGTAAGTAATTCAGACAAGAGAGCAGAAAAGAGAAAACGCAAGTAGAAATGGATTTGTTCTTCGAGCAAAGGCGGTTGGGAAGTTAAATCTCCTCACCCACGTGCAGAATCTTCAGGATCTCCTTATTTCCTGAGATTCTGGGATTTCTTCTCATTCAAATAGTATTTTGAATATTACTTCCTCATCCTTTTCAGGCACTAGAGTCTCCTTGGGTGAAGTACTAACTTGAAAAGACAGGTTTTAGGAGACTCAGGCAAAAGTTCCTATTGTCTTTGAGATGCAGACTCCTGAAACTCTTACCATAGTGAGTACAGTTAGGTGGTCCTTTCAAATATGGCTGGCCAAATAAATGTAGGACTGTGAATATGTTAGATTACATGACAAAGGATATGGCAAGGTGACAAGATCTAGAGATGGGGGCTCAGTATAATCACAGTGTATTTAAAAATGGGAGAATAAGGCAGAGTCAGAAGAACATGGTTACAGATGCAGCCCACACAAGGCAGGGCAGCTGCTTTGAAGATGCAAAAAGAACAGTAAGTGAAGCATGTGACACGGGACTTTTGAGGAGATAGAAAAGGCAAGGGGCAGTTTTCTCCCTCGTGTGGCCTACCCAAGGAACAAGACAAGAGTTCCGTGTTGAACTTAGGCCAGATGGTGAAATAACATATTAGTGCTGTAAGCCATTACACATATGCATTTGTGATCATTTGTTTCAGCCGCAGTAGAAACTACAGTAGTGATTTAAACCCAGGGTTCCGTTCATGCTAGGCAAGGGCTATACCAACTAAGCTACATTTCTAATTCACATTTTACTTTTTTATCTATGCATTTTTTATTGTTTTGGAGACAGATTCTTACTGTATACCTCAGACTGGTATTGAAGTTGTGAGTTTTCCTTTCTCTTCCTCCCAAATACTGTGATCACAGGTGTGTATCATGGTACTAGGTGCTCTTCTCATGGCTGTGACCAATATTCCTAGTGAAAGGAACCTAAGGAAGGAAGGGTTTGTTTTGGTTCACACTTTGAAGGCATTGTGTTTTACAGCAAAGAAGGGTTGGCCTTAGAAGTGTAGGCAGATGGATGCTTTGCATCTACACACAGGACAAATGGTGATGTTCTGTTTGCTTTCTTTCTACTCAGTCTAGGACCCCAAATCATGGGATGATGTAGTCACATTTATACTTGATCTTTCCACCTTATTTAAATTAATCTAGAATTTTCCTCCCAGACATGTTCAGAGAACTGTCTCCCAAATGATCCTAGATCCTGTCAGGTTGAAAATATTACCATCTCAAGTCCATCCTTTGTCAGTTTGACACACAAATTCTTCAAAGTATAATTTCCACCCCTTTTCTATAGGTTCAAAGTCATCTCATAATGGAAAATACACTCAGTCTAGCTTCAAAGGTTCTCATAGTCTTTAACAGTCACAACACCATCCAAAAACCGAAAGTCCTAAGTCTCTGTTAAGTGTACAATGGCACAGAATAAGCGTTCTCGTTCAAATGGAGATGATTTATCTAATCAAAGGAAGACCAAAACACAGAAGGATAAACATCAAGTTCTGAAATTGCCTGTTTGGCATCTTGAGCAACTGAAGGAATCATCTGGGCTTCAAAGACCTTAGGTAGCCTTGCCTCTCTAGGTCTGCTACTGAGCACATATAGCCTTAGGCTGATTCCCCTTCATGCATGCAACTTCCCTGGATGAACATCGCATAGTCCTGGCATTGCTAATATGTTGTAGTCTCCAGCAAAATTTTGGCTTCACCTTTCTAACCACATTAAATATCCTCTAAGGGATTCCTCGAAGTGAATCTAATCCATTCATCCATTTTCTAGACTCAGAGCCCTTCCGGTACCTTGGCATGAACCTGCATGATTCCATCAGTGTTATTTCTGTAAGGCCTGAAAAGCAAGTTCTACTTGGATGATGGTGTCAAGCTCGGATGGCAGCCTCTGATGTAGCTTGACCCNGCCTCTATATACCCTCAGTCTTAACTCTGGGAAATACTTCCTTAGGTGACTGCTGGGAAGCAAGGAGTCTTCTCAGCATTTTCAATTTAATCTTTCTCATGTCTTGTTTGTTTTGGATTTTTAATATGAAAAGTAGAAAAAAATAGATTTATTCAATGTTGCCATGTTGGGAAGAAAGATAAAGACATCTACTACCCCACAAGTTTGCCTCCTTGAGTCCTGCTGTGAGGGTCGGGTTTAAATGGAAAGCAAGATGCACACGTACACTATGCCTGGTCTTGTTTGGTCCCTTGAAGTGACCTCAGCTTAAGTCCTCTTTTGCAAGATAAGCCTCTGCTGCAAGGTCATCCATTAAATTTCTCTGAGGCAGGACCACGGCCTTCCCCACTATATCTGGGCTGAGCAAGGTAACATGCCAAAGAGAATGGATTCCAAAGAATCAGTATATACAAGCAGTAGGGAAAAATCCTGGTCTCATTTCCAGTGGGTCCACAGTCTGTCCCAGCCATATAACTGTTACCCACATTCAGAGGGTCCAGTCTGGTCCTATGCTGGTTCCCCTACTGTCAGACTAGAGTCATTGAGCTCCCATTAGTTCAGATAAGCTGTTTCCCTGTGTCTCCCCATCATGGTCTGGACCCTTTTGCTCATATTCTCACTCCTCCCACTCGGCAGCTGGACTTTGGGAGCTCAGCCCAGTGCCCTGCTGTGAATCTCTACACGTGTTTCCATCGGTTGCTGGATGAAGGTTCTATGATGACTTCAGCCTCATTCCAATTCTCAGAAAGTGAGGAGATTGTTGCCAAAATCTTTTCCAAAAGGTAATGTGAATGTCTCCCTAGACCAGTTCCTAACAATCTCTGTTCCTCTCTGAGATCTCAGGAACTGGCCTCCACTGTCCTTGTTTCTCTTGGTTTCCAGTATTTGGAGCTCTTACCAGGATTGCTAGTTAAGCTTTGTTTATAGCATTCAAAGTCTTTTTTTTTTGGCCCAAAGTTCCAAACCATTTCACAATCCTCCCCAGACAAATCCGTAAGTCTTAAGAATCACAATTTTGGGCTTACCATAGCAATATCCTCTCCAGTACCAGTTTCCTGCACCATTTGCCTTTCTTCTTGCTCTGACAAAATATCCAACAAAAACAGCAGGGAAGGTGGGGTTTATTGGGCTTACAGTGTGAGGATACATGGCAGCCAACATGTGAAGCAAGGAGATGAATGCTAATATTTAACTTACTAGCCTTGATAAATTCAGTTTGGGACCTTAATCCATGGGCTGGTGCAACTTATATGGGGTGAATATCAATTACTCTTAATTAACTTATTCTAGTCTAGTCATTCCAGCCTTCCTAATGCCATGATCCTTTCACAGAGTTCCTCATGTTTTGACCACCCACCATAAAATTATTTCATTGCAACTTCACATAATATTGCTACTGTTACAAATTGTAATATAAATACCGGATATGGAGGATATCTGATTGCTACTCCTGTGAAAAGGTTGTTTGACCTCCAGAGGGGTCATGACCCACAGGTTGAGAATCACTGTTCTAGCTGCTCCCTCACAGACATGCACAGAAGTTTGTCTTTTAGGAGATTTTTGATTCTGTCAATCAATCTCTCACAAGCACTATGCTTGCTTTCAGTTCTTCTAATTTTAATTGAGAGTTAGCTATGAGTATCTGTGTAGTGTGCTGTGATTATTTGATAAATATATACAGTATAGGAAGAATTAATGGACATAGTGAACACATATAAGTTCTTCAACTATTAGATGCATAAGGACATTTAAAATGAACTCTTAAAAATTCCACCAAGGAACTCCAACAACTGATAAACATTTTCAGTAATATAGCAGAACACAAGATTAACTAAAAAAAATTAGTAGCCCTCACATATGTAGATGATAAACAGACTGAAAAAGAAATCAGAGAAACATCACCCTTTACAACAGCCACAAACAAGATAAAATATCTTGGTGTAACTCTAACCAAACAAGTGAAAGACCTGTATGACAAAAACTTTAAATCTTTGAAGAGATAAATTGAAGAAGACAACCAGAAAATGTAAAGATCTTTCATGTTCTTGGATCAGTAGGATCAACATAGTAAAAATGGCAATCTTAGCAAAAGCAATCTACAGATTCAATGTAATAGCCATTAAAATCCCAGTAAAATTCTTCACATACCCGGAAAGAACAATACTCACATTCATATGAAAAAAAAAACCTAGTATAGCCAAAACAATCCTGTACAATAAAGGAACATCTGAAGGCAGTACCACCCCTGACTTCAAACTCCACTAAAGAGCTACAGTAATGAAAACAGCTTGGTATTGTCATAAAAACAGACAGGATGACCTATGGAATTGAATCAAAGATCCAGATATCAACCCATATGCCTATGAATACCTGTTTTTTGACAAAGAAGCTAAATTTATAACATGGAGAAAAGAAAACAACTTCAACAATTGCTACTGGTATAACTGTATATACACATATAGAAGAATGCAAAAAAAGATCCCTATCTATCCCCATACACAAAACTCAAGTCCAAATGGATCAAGGACCGCAACATAAAACCAACCACACTGAGTCTCATAGAAGAGAGCGAGGGAAGTAGCCTTGAATGCATTGGCACAGAAGATTATGTTATAAATATAACACCAATAGCACAGACACTGAGAAAAACAATTAGTAAATGGAACCTACTGAAATGGAGAAGCCTCTGCAAAGCAAAAGACGTGGTCAACAAAACAAAACAGCAGCCCATAGAATGGGAAAAGATCTTCACTATACCCACATCTGAGAGATGGTTAATCTACAAAATATACAAGAACTCAAGAAGTTCTAGACATCAAAAGAACAAATAATCCAATAAAAATGGGTACAGACATAAAAGGAGAACTCTAAACAGAGGGATCTCAAATGGCCTGAAGATACTTATGGAAATGCTCAACATCCTTAGGCATCAGAGAAATGCAAGTCAACACAACAGCTGTGAGAATGGTCAAGATCAGAAACACTGATGACAATTTATGCTAGAGAGGATATGCAGAAAGAGGAACACTTCCCCATTTCTGGTAGGAGTGCAAAGTTATACAGCTGCATTGGAAATCAGTATGGTGATTTCTCAAAAAATTAAGAATCAATCTACCACAAGGCCCAAAAGTATCAGTCTTGGACATATACCCAATCATATCACAAGGACATGTGCTTAACTATGTTCATAGCAGCATTATTTGTCATAACCAGAACCTGGAAACAACCTAAATGCACCTCGACTGAAGAACAGATAAGGAAAATGTGGTACATTTACACAATGGAGTACTACACAGCAGAAAAAATAATGACATCTTGAAATTTGCAGGCGAATGGATGGATCTAGAAAACATCATACTGAGGTAACCCAGACCCAGAAAGACAAATACCATATGCACTCACTCATAAGTGGCTTTTAGACATAAAGCAAAGAAAAAACAGCCTACAATTTATAATCCCAGAGAACCAAGACAATAAAGAGGACCCTAAGAGAGACATACATGGATCTAATCTACATGGGAANAGGAAAATGTGGTACATTTACACAATGGAGTACTACACAGCAGAAAAAATAATGACATCTTGAAATTTGCAGGCGAATGGATGGATCTAGAAAACATCATACTGAGGTAACCCAGACCCAGAAAGACAAATACCATATGCACTCACTCATAAGTGGCTTTTAGACATAAAGCAAAGAAAAAACAGCCTACAATTTATAATCCCAGAGAACCAAGACAATAAAGAGGACCCTAAGAGAGACATACATGGATCTAATCTACATGGGAAGTAGAAAAAGACAAGATCTCCTGAGTATATTGGGAACATGGGTAGAAGGTGAAGGGGGAGGAAGGCGGGGGTCAGAGAAAAATATAGAGCTCAATAAAGGCAACAACAACAAAAACACAGAGAAAATAAGAAATGAAGATGTTGGGGGTTGTCAGATTGATTTTGAAAAGCCTCTGAAGCAAAGGTTAGAGGAAGGTTTTATTAGTTATATTTCTATTGTTATAAAACACCATGACCAAAAGCAATTTAAGGAAGAGTTTATTTTGGCTTATGGTTCAGAGGACTAAATGTCCAGAACAGCAGGAAGGCATAGCATCAGAAACAGAAGTAGAGAGATCACATCTCAGTCACACATGGGAAGAACAGAGAGTCAGAATCAAAATCAGAGTGAGGCTAAAAACCCCAGTGTTGTCTCTCCTCCAGCTAGGCTCCACACCCAAGGTCCCACAAACCCTACATAGCACCAACTACAGGGAATTAAGTTTTCAAATATGTGAGCCTACAGAGGATGAATGCTCCTCATTCAAATCACCCAAAAAGCCAATAATTATTTGTGCTCCAAGCCCTTTTACCTGGGGACATTTATAGAGTTTCAAATCAAAATTTAATTTAATGTTTGTTGGATTTAGTCTGATTGGTGTGTCTTTAGTCTCTGCCACCCAGGATTTGTTCTCTACTTAGTTTATTTTGTGATTTCTTTTCTTTGTTCAGTGATCAGCTGTCCTGCCTTCTTGCATTTCCTGGTTGTATGTAACTTTGAGGTTTCACTTTTCTTCAAACTGAAAGTTGACTCTAATGCTCAGGTAGAATGAAGTTAGGTATTACTTAGCAAAAGTGTTCCATTATGTACTTTTTTCTGTATATTTTCTGGAAGCAAGGGGCACATGTTCTGTCATTAGCAACACTAACTTTGATCAGTTTATCCAGAGGGCCACCTCCATCTATGGTCCATTTAAGGCAGTCTGTGGGCATGGATCTTTGAAGTTATGGAGACATTTTCCTACAAGTCATTTTTGCATATATTTGCAACTTTCACATGAATGACAAAACTGAGCAGACATTCCAAATGTAGAATATCTTTACCTTGACTATCTAGCATTCTCAGGCAGATCACTGTATATCACTAACTGAAGATACACTGCAGTAACTCCAAAAGGTGGGATAAATGCTTAAACATTTTCTTCCATAGCTGATGATTATAAGTGATGCTCTAATAATCATTTCTCAGAATGGAAAAAGATTATTAGATATTATTCATTGCAATTAAGTAATTTAGTTATGACATTTCTCCAAGTGACAGTCATATTCATTTTTTAACTAATACTTTTAACTAATATTTTGATAGTAGTTTTCCCATTTATTATTTAGAATCAGAAGTTAGTTGACTGTATTAGAGCTTAAAATTGATTAAGAATTAAATAATCAACTTCATCTCGAGACCATAAATGAAGTGTCAACATTTTGTAGCCTCTCAATGACTGGGATTTTGTAGTCTCTTTTCAAAGTCTGTGACCACATGCTGCAAAATAGGCTATTTCAAAATAGTGAATTTAAAGTGTGTTTTAGATGGTTATAGGAGATGTATTGGTGGCTTCTGCATTTGATGCCAACATTGGTTATTCATGATATAAGCGCCTTCACACTTATAAAATCTGGTTATGTACCTGAATTCTCCTTCTTAGCAAGGAGGTCATGAGAAGTCATTAATTCTCTCATCAAACCTTGCTCAGGACTAATGTTACCACTCCATGTCTACCATCATTTGTCATGGGAACAAGCCTGCTGTCCCTTCTTCAATCTCCATACAATTCCAACAGAGCAAACATTCTCCTGTAGTGATAGGTGGTCTCCCCTCCAAAGAACTGAAAGCTGAACACACAACTGTCTTCACTAGGGATGCTCCAAATCTTTAAAAAGGTTTCTCTGACCTTACAGTACAAAGATTGTGTATGTCATGCATGCATGTGCAATTTTCATGGGTCAGTCTTCTGGTTAAATAATAATATTATGTCATAATCAAATTCTTCAAGCAATTTCCACATGAGTTTCTCTTGGAGAATGTTATCCTCTTACAGCCATTAATCACCATATTTATCGAAACAACTCTGACTACTTGTGACAGACAGTCAACATCCATCCTGTTAGTGTTCTTTTATGGAAGATAGCAGCAGAGTGGCTCATAGACCTCCACCTGATATTCCAGGAGCTCCTTTCTACATCCACTTCCCAACTTTACATAATTCTGTCCTAGCTTCACATGGACTCATGGTCCCAGAAGATAATACAGAGTAGGAATAAGGTTAATAGAATGAAAAGACCTCATCTACACAGCTATGGAGAAACTGTCATTCATTCTGGTGTGAGACTTCCACGATGAGGCTGCTTTTGGCTCCCCCAGAACCCTGTAAGTAACTCATCATCCATGCACTGTACACAAGCCCAATAAATACATTGGCTTGCTCTTCTCGACTTTGGTTTGATTGCTGATTTGACCTGACATTAGTGCCCCATCTGGAGTAAGCAGATGCTTATTTACATCTTCCCAGGAAAAGATCAAGCAACAGCCTGTCCTTCTACTATATGAACTTCCCTTTTGTGTGTGTGTGTGTNTCAATCACTGGAGAAGTGGATATGTGATGGGTTTCCATGATGGGAGTGGATGACTTATTTGAGAGTTCAGTGGCCATTTCAGACTACACAGCCGATTATGAATGGAATACTCTCTGGTTTCTAACATACAGGCTGCTGTGTCTGACTGGCTTTCACAAAGTTGCTCATTAGAAGGAAAGGAGCAAAGAATGAAAAGAAGGCAGAAAGAAGACATAAAAACATCTTTCCTGCTTATGCTTACAGGGCAAGGAAACAGCACAAAAGATGGTGACCTGAAGTGCATGCTGTTACTCTCTTCTTAGAGCTGAAATGCAGAGTCCCAACCCCCTCTCTAAAAATGATTATCTTTCTTGACTATTATTTATCTGTTCCACACTCCTGCCCCAGTTTGCATATTACCTGGATGTTTCCAAATGATAACGGTGTCTGTGTGCACACACAGGACTTGTATCTTTACATGGGAAGTGACAGCAGAACAGCATTGACAGCAATGTTTGCTGCTATGTAGTTTAATCCTTCCCAATCAGCTGGTGTGTGTAGCTCTATGTAGCAACTGCAGCTGTCTGTATAATTTGACGTGGGGGAGCTGCTTCATCTGGAGACTGACCTCTGAGGTACAGACAAAGCTGAAGGCCAGGCCACTCAAAATTGCCAGGTTTGTCATCTGCATCTCCATGAAGCCTCTGACAGAGGTGTTTAATAAATGGGACGTAGCTTCGTTGTTCCTGGCTGGAGATCACACTGCGGGTGTTACTTCTGAACTCCATCAAAGTGCAAATGGTGAGGCAGAACCACTGTTCCAGATCAATGGGGCAAGGGACTGGGAGACTATTATCTTACAGTTTCTGAGGCATGCTAACTTCTGTGAGCAGAAGGTACTCGGGATGACCAAAGGGAGAGACACAGCTTCCTTGACACAAAGTATGGGCAATGAATCAATTTTCATCTTGACCAGATGGGCCCACAGTTTATTAAATAAACAAATAAGCAGGTAATTTTAAGAGCCTAGCAAAGTTGGCTTGTGTTGTGGATAAGATGGAATAATATTGACTGTATGCCACTGTTTTATACTTAACAAGAGTTAATTTAGCTTCACTTTCCAGAGCACCAAGGGGACCGTTTAGTAGCTATTTCAAAGGTTAAGATCAAGTGGACTTTGAAAGGCTTTTCCAGGTTCCATCTGGCTGCAGAGCTATCGGCCACAGTGGCTCCAGCCCAAACCAGCTGTATCCAATGGGAGTATGCTGGCTTAGTGACTAACACACACACACAGACTTTGATTCTCTGGTTCTTAGTCAACTTCCAGAACACAGGAATTCTATCTAGTAAGACAGAAGGATGGGGCAACAGGCTATTTTAGCCATTTCCGCATCTGCAGCATTAGCCTTGGAAATAAATACAAGTTAGTTCACATCAGCGAATATTTACCTTGACTTTGGACCAATGTATGTCACTCCAGGTTTATGCTCACAGCTTTCATGTTTTCTTGTTTCCACTGTCTTCTCCTTCTCCATGTTGTTCAGTTTATTTAGGGCTCACAGAAGAAACACCAATTTAATTAAGCAATAGGGAAAAGAAGATTTATAGTATGCTGCCAGGCAACATGAAGGCTTCCTGATCCTTTGGCAGACAGAACCCTCATACCTTAGAGCTCTGTCATTGATTGATGCTGCCTTTCTCTCATGACAATGAAAATATGAAAGTATCTTTAGGCAGCAATGTCTGCTTTCCATGTCCCTAGGTCTTTATCCCACTTCTTGTGACATTCAGAGTGTCCCTCTCCCTCCAGGTGTGGCCCTTATCTTGACCCACATCTTCCTGCAGACCTATTGCCCACCAAAATACTTTCCCTCCCTTCTCATGCATATTTGGATGAGGCAAGGACTTGATCTGAAAGTGAGGAGATATTTTTTGACCCAAATATGGAGATTAAAACAGAAGCATGTACACTGCGTGAGAGAGAAGGTGTTGGAAGGTCTCCAAACAAACGAAAGCCAAGTCAGGGTCTAGGAAAGTTATCTAAAGGGAATATCTCTTCTGTGTGGGTGAACATCAAAGATGTTTTCCTTATTTAAAAATGGGTACTAGTCACTTATTTAAACTCGCTGTGAAGTTTTGTTTAAAACACCTTTTAAAAATTTTTATTTTTATTGATTCTTTGAGGATTTCACATCATTTTTACTTGCAGGTGTTCATTGCCTGGAGTCATTGGTCTGGCTCAAAGCCTCTGGTTTCTGCTACACCACCAATAATGGGCTCTCATTGGGAATGCTCTTGGATATCCTGTTATTGTCTTGTGTCATGGAAATCCTGCCCAAATACTTTTTTGATATTATAATTTAATTATTTTGTTTCTTCCTTCCTTTTGTTCCTTCCAAACCCTTCCATATACTCTTCTTGTTCTGTCCAAAATTCACCACTTCCTTTTATTTGTTTAATATATATATACATATATACATACATGAACACATATTCACATATATATATCAATTCAACATTCTCAGTCTATATAATGTTACTTATATCTGTATGGTTTCCGAGCTGACCTTAGTATTGGATGAGCAATGGTTGTGATCTTCATTGGGGAAGACTTGGATAAGCAATGGTTGTGATCTTCATTGGGGAAGACTTGGATGAGCAATGGGTGTGATCTTCGTTGGAGAAGACTATTTTTCCAGCTCACAGTATTCCTGTGGTTCTTTATTTAGGATTTATACTTCATGGTCTTTCACTAGTCCATATTAGTAAACCTATATAACTGTCATGAAAGGAAGAAACTGCTCTGTTTGCCTGTTTTTTCTCACTCTTGTCAATTCCATTCCTTCACTGGCATTAAAGCCTACTCATTTGGGAATCCAGAATATGCTAAAGACCAGCTGAGACATCGAGTCTTGTAAACTGAATAACTGCTAGATTCTTGGACTTTTCATTGGTAGACAGACAGCTATTGTTTGACTAGCTGGACCACAGCCTATAAGATACTCAAATAAAAATATTACTAATAATATTAATACTAATCTATATATTTATTCTATAAGTTATGGTTCTCTAGAGAACCATGGCTAATATAGATTTGGTTACCAGAAATGGTTCTAGAGCAACAGAAGTATAAGGATGAATTTCTTAATTTTCTGGAATAGATTTCACAATTGGCTAATGCCAATGGTTATTGAAGCCTCTTCAGTTACTGAAATCTCTCCTAGAAGCTTACAGAGTGTTGAAAGCCATTGGTGTGAACTATTTTACAAAATTAAGGAAACAAATGTATTTGATTATTCTGATTCACCAATTGTGAGAGGCAATTGATTTGATGACTCTGTATATAAAACTCTTGACAATTTGTAGAAAAAAGGAAAATAATCATTGTGGTTTGTTGCCCCTAGTACCTTTGGATGAATTAAGTAATGGAGAAATATTATATATGATAAAATTAACCTACTTCTAACATCCCACAATACAGTGAAGGATAACAAAGAACTCAGTGATAAAATTGACCTGTTCCAGATGTGCATAAACAGTCCAGAAGTTTCTAAATCTGTACCAAAATTTTTTTCTCTTAATGACAGTGTTCTTTGCTTTACAGAAGCTTCTCAGTTTTAGGAGGTCCCATTTATTCAATTTTGCCCTTATTGTCTATGCTCCTGGGGTTCTACGTAGGAAGTGGTCTCCCGTGCCCATGTGTTGTAGACTACTTC
>LOEQ01010339.1:29259-40116 GCA_001685075.1 Bramus lutescens | reverse complement strand
GGAAAGTGGGGAGGGGGAGGGAAATGGGAGGAGGTGGAAATTTTTAATTAAAAATATAATAAAAAATTCTCTCCAGTAGCCACAGAGCTCAAGTGGTAGAAAATCAAACTGAAACCCTCATTATAAGAGTGGCTGACCTAAAGTGAAAATTCAAGTTCCAGTTTCAGAAGGTGCTGGTAGTTAAGATGCAGGGCTGGTGCTTCCCACCACATCTCACTTCAGCTCTCCTGGCCAGTGTGGAAGACAGATGAATTGTGGAGAATGACAGTTGACTATTGAAAACTCAGTCAAGTAGTGACTCCAATTGAATTGCTCTACCAGATGTGGTGTTCTTATTCAAGCAGATTAACACATCTCCTGGAATGGTATGCAGTTATTGATCCAGCTAATGCAGCTATCTTGGTGCCTGTCTACAAAGACTGCCAGAAACAATTTGCTTTGAATTGGTAAGACCAGCCATAAACCCTTATAAGTTTACCTCAAGGATATATTAACTCTCTAGCCATGTGTCATAACTTAGTTCAAAAGGATCTTCATCATCTGTCTCTTCCACAGACTATCACACTGATTCATGATATTAATGACATTATCTGATTGGACCAAGTGACGAAGAATAACAACCTCTTGAACTTCTTGATATCACACATATGCATCAGAGTAGGGCAAATAAATCTAACCAAAATTCAAGGGCCTTCTACCTCAGTGAAATTCTTAGGAGTTCAGTGGTGTGAGGTGTGAAGAGCTATTCCTTCCAAGGGAAGGATAAATTATTGTGCCTGATTCCTCCCACTAGCAAGAAAGAAACACAATATTTATTGGGTCTCTTTGGATCCTGGAGTCAGGAATCTCAAGTATGAAAAATTTTTTATGAGATAGGGTTATATAGAGCATTTTAAAAATCAGTTATTGATGGGATGGGCCCAACTACTTGTGGTTGGTGCTATCCCTAGACTGATGTTCTGGGTGTTCTATAAGAAAACAGTTGAACAAACCATGGGCAGAAATCCAGAAAACAGCTCTCCTTTGTTGACTCTGCCTCAGTTCTGGTCTCCAGTTTCCTGCCCTTCTTGAGTTTCTGTCCTGATTCTCCTTTGATGATAAATGGTGATGTGGAAGCATAGGCTGAATAAACCCTTTCCTCTGCAAGCTGCTTTGGTTATGATGTTTCATCAGAGCAACACAAACCAGAACTAAGATAGACATGGAACAGATAAAGGCTCTTTAACAGGTCCAGGCTGCTGGACCAGATGGTTTACCACTTGGACAATGTGATACCAAAGACCAAATAGACTTGAGGTGTCAGTGGCATATAGAGATTTTGTTTGGAGCCTTTGGCAGGCTCCTATTGGTAAAACATACTAAACTCTGGGATTTTCAAGCAAGGCAATACAATCTTCTGCAGACAACTATTATCCCTTTGAGAGACAGCTCTTGGCTTATTATGGAGCCTTATTGGGAAATGAAACAAAAACAGCAGAATTTAAGCCAATAAAATAATGTAAAGAAGTTCTTCTTTTATTTATAGTGAGAAGATGCCCATATAGGTAAGTAAGTGGGTCCTTTCCCAAGGTATATTACCCCAGATAAAGTCAGCTGGCTGTCAGCTGCTCACACACCATTTCTTGTTTTAGACAATATACATTCACTGGAGAACTTTGGATAGATGATTCTACCGTTTCCTCAGCCTACCTTTGTAAATATGGGCAGATCGTCATATGAGCTGAGCCACATAGGGGTGGGAGTAGGCCTCAAAAGTAAAAAAACACAAAAAAGGTAGGGAATAAGAATCAGTGGGAATATATGATCCATAAGATCCATATCTATCCCCATGCACAGAACTCAAGACTAAATGGAAAAAGGTCTCAATATAAATCTGACCACACTGCACCTGATAGAAGAGAAAGTACGAAGTGCCTTCAATACATGGGCACAGGAGACCACTTCCTAAATATAACACCAGTAGCATTGAGAGCAACAATAAATAAACGGAACCTCCTGAAACTCATAAGCTTCTGTAAAGCAAAGGACACAGTCAATAACACAAAATGACAACCTACTGAATGGGAAAAGATCTTCACCAACCCCACATCAGACAGAGGACTGATCTCCAAAATAAATAAAGAACTCAGAAAATTAGACATCAAAATTCTAAATAATCCAATTAAAAATGGGGTACAGAACTAANAAGATCTTCACCAACCCCACATCAGACAGAGGACTGATCTCCAAAATAAATAAAGAACTCAGAAAATTAGACATCAAAATTCTAAATAATCCAATTAAAAATGGGGTACAGAACTAAACAGACAATTCTCAACAGAAGAATCTCAAATGGCTGAAAGACACTTAAGAAAATGTTCAAAATCCTTAGCCATTAGGGAAATGCAAATCTAAACAAGTCTGAGATACCATCTTATACCACTCAGAATGGCTAAGATCAAAAACACCAATGATAGCTTAGGCTTGCGAGGATGTGGAGTAAGGGGAACACTCCTCCATTGCTGGTGGGAATACAAACTTGTACAACCAATCTGTTGTAAGTTTATAAAATGCAGATTAATTTACCCAGATTTACTTAAACCTAGATATAATTTGCAACAGGGAACTTAATTAAGAAAATGGATTAACTAGTTTGACTGTGGTCAAGCTTGTATGGTTTTCTTGATTAATAATTGGTGTGGGAAATCCCAACTTACTGTGGGTTGTATCCCTCCTGAACAGGTAGTCTAGGATGTGTAAGAAATCAAGATGAGCCAACCATGAATGAGCAAGTCAGTAAGCAGTGTTCTCCATGATTTGTTTCAGTTTCAGCTTCCAAGGTCCTGCTTCAGTCCTAAACTTGACTTACTTCAATGAATTGTGATGTGGTATATGTAAGTCGAAAAAATGCTTACCTCCTCAAGTGCTTTTGGTCATGGTGTTTTATCACAAAAATAAAAACCTAAGATACCATCTATAGCTATCAATCAACTCATCTATCTATCTACCCACTGTGTTAGTCAGGGTTCTCTACAGGACCAGAACTAATAAAATGGAGATGGCTATAAAAGGAGATTATTGGACTGGCTTACAAAGATGCAGCCCAAGTAGTACAAGAACAGTTGTCTCACACTAGACAAGCCAAGAATTCCGTAGCTCTTCAGTCCATGAAGCTGAATGTCTATTAGTCCCTATCAGGTGCTACTGGACTATAGAGTATTATTAGGGAGTCTTGTCTTTAATCTATGTTGTAATTCAAGAGAATTTGGCTCTAATATCACTAAAGGAATCCAGAGCACCAAGATAAAACAAGTTACTAGCAAGAGTGAGGTCAAGGAGGCAAAAAGTGACACTTTTATCATTCTTCCAATCCTTCTATCTCAGTTGCTACCAGAAGGTGCTCCCTGTGTGTAGGGTTGGTCTCTCTGTGAGGGATCAAGAAAACTCATCATAGGAGTACCCAACAGCGTGTGTATTAGCTGATTCCACATGTAGTCAGAATGACCTCCAGATCAGCTACCACCCTAGCCATCTAGAGCAATCCATCCACTGGAAAGGAACATAGTCAAAGATTTTATCTAGACCAGAAACTTCCTTTATCCAGAGCTCCATGTGCTTATTTCTGCTTTTCTCTCTTTATTTACTCAGGCTTTTCTTGCCTGCTAATTTTCCTTCACTGCCCTGTAAAAAACAGCAGCTGCCTTCATGTTACTTCCCATATCATCTATTTTCTTTTATTTTCCTTTTTATTATTGTTTGGCACTAATACTTCATTTGTAGGATATTTGTTTTTCTAATGAATTTGTTTGCTATATTCTACTCTAAAACTGCACTGTGTATGAAACAAGTTTGCAATATGTAGCTGATGAATGGCTTAGCCAATTTATAAATAAATACTATAGGCAAAACATGTTGTTTTTAGGAAGATTGTATGTCCATTTACAATAATGTCAATGTAATTTTAAATAGTAATTTAAAAATCACTCATCTGTGTTTATCACTAATGTATGTTAGACATTTGCATAAACTTTTAACTTATCACATATAATATATAATACACATACAGAGAGAGGAGAGAGAAAAGATGAGAGAGGAGAGAGGATCTCTCTCTCTCTCTCTCTCTCTCTCTCTGAGAGAATGGAGGAGAGAAGCTGGGTTTTCTAAGTTAAGAAGCTTGTGCATAGCAGGTACACGTTTTCCTGGATCTGTCCATTGATGGCAAACCTTCCCCTTCCCAGCACTGCCCTTTAAATGGCTGTTCCGTTCTTTTCTTCCATAGCTATCTTAAACACCAATTTGGAGAACAAGATCCAACATTAGTCCTGTCACTTGGAAGTCTCACCATTCTTAAGCATGCTCTCAAGCTTCTAACAGCTTGCTTACCTTCTTTGGCTTGTCACCACATGGTTTCAATCACTTACAAATTTATATGCTCATCAGATCTTTTCCTGAAAATAAGTTCAGATGCACTTCTGAGACTATTCCAAGCAGGCTGATGCTCAAGTAGTCTTTTTTATTTTATTTTTATATTAAATTTCTTTTTTATTACTTTATAAATAATAGCAATAAAAATTTCCACTTCCTCCCCTCCTCCCACTTCCCACTCGCTCCTCCACACCCCCTTCCAGTCCTAAGAGAGGGCAAGGTACCCTGCCCTGTGGGAAGTCCAAGGCCCTCCCCCCTACATCCAGGCTTAGGAAGGTATGCATCCAAAGAGAATAGGATCCCCAAAAGCCAGTACATGCAGTAGAGACAAAAACCAGTGCCATTATCATTGGCCCCTCAGTCTGCCCCAATTGTTAATCACATTCAAAGGGTCCAGTTTGATCACACGCTCATTCACAGGGTCAGGTCGACCTCAACCACTCGAGGGTAATCGAGTCCGTGACTGTCTCCGTGGGTGAACCAGCCTCTTGTGGTCCTGACTTCCTTGCTCATATTCTCCCTTCTTTCGCTCTTCAACTAGACCTTGGGAGCTCAGTCCAGTGCTCCAATGTGGGTCTCTGTCTCTATCTCCATCCATTGATGGACGAAGGTTCTATGGTGATATGCAAGATAGTCACAGGCCAGTTAGACAAGGCCAGTTCAGGCACCCTATCCTCCACTGCCTAGGGTCCTAGCTTAGGTGATCCCCATAGACTCCTGGGAATTCCTCCAGAGGCAAGCCTCTTGCCAACCCCAAAATGGCTCCCTCAACTAAAGTATCTCCTTCCCTGTAAGCAAGACTTTTGCAGGAAGAATGTTTTGATGAAAAACACATTTAATTATAAGCATTATTTATGTATACATAACAGAATAATTGGAACCTGTTCAGTCAAATAGTAGGGGCATTTGTAAATGTTGTCTTATGTCTTTTTTAGTAATATCTGTTTGGAGAACTGTGTACAAGGCTCCCCATTCCCCTGTCTTCTCAAAAATGAATTTCCTAGATTAGCTCCTAAAGATCCAGCAGGAGAAACAGAGTCATCACTCAGATATCATTTTTTCTGATGATTCTACTTTATAAAATGACGTAGTTTGCTTGATCAAAATACTGTATTAAGTTTCTATTGTCAGAAAATTAACTTGAATCTGAACAACTCAAATTTTTATGAGCACAAAACGCTGTTAGATTTACCAGTATACAAGAGGCAGAATGTTTGTTCTAGGGCTATTACATCTGGCAGGATGAAAATGTACCATTTGCATGGAGTGTGGCAGGGGCTGCACTAGAGGGCTCTCTCAGCACAGAGACAGGAGTGCAATGCTATAAGAGAAGGGATTCTGAAGAGAGTAGCTGCCTGGGCTGTCTTCAGTGGTAATTACAAGAACCAGAATAGTCAATATGTACTGAGCTCACACATGGACTAGATATGATGTTAGATGTGTAAGCACATGTTTTAATTTTGTTCCCACCACGGCTCCATGATACTTGGATTGTTACTTTCATTTTGTGGCTGAAGTCATGGACAGAAATGATCATCATACTATTTATAATCCGACTTGGAACTCAAAAATTATCCTGATGAAGTGTATCTCACTCTTAACTTCTCTTGTCAGAGCAGGAAATATCCAGCTCTTTGGGGGTGAAAAATACATAATCTGAATCTTTTACATGAATGAATATTTTTAATTCTCAAAGTCCACAGGGGGAACATTCTGGTTAATGTATGCACAAACTTATAGAACAGAGAAATTAAATCTGTACATAGTCACATGATTATTAAGGACAGAGATATGGTAATGCACAGCCATGCAATTGACAAATCTGTACTTAATCATTCACTGGAGCAATAGATTTGAATAATAAACAGATTTAAAGCATAAAAAATATGATGAACTCGGGGGAAGCTGGAAAAAAAGATCTCACCCACAGGCACTGTGCATGACATCAATGTGCTTATCTGTGTCCTCTAGGAAATGAGGGTAGGGAATTGAAGAGTCTGACATTTCAGGGCAATGTGTTCAAATTTATATCTCAGATTCACATGGACTTTGTATAAAAAGAGGAGCTGTAAGCAGGAGTCTTGACATGAGAAGGCTGGCTAGAAGGCTGCCTTGTGACTCTGAGGGCTGGTGAAGTAAGCCTAACTAAGGCTGTCAATAATAGGAGAAAAAGGATGGGAGGTAGCAGGGGCTGTCCATTTGAACATATTAGAAGGTCCCTTTAAGAAGAAACACATCAACAAAAATCTCTAGGTATATACCAGCAGAGGGAGGCAAAGGAGGTCAAATTCATAGTTGAATTGCTATAGCTCACCTCCCTCCTCCCATCTTTCTGTAGCAAGCAGAAGCTCAGAGATTTGTAAAATGTTCATTCTTGGAGATTTCCTGGAGATATTTAGAGTTTCTTTGTTAGTTAGTCAGTGCCTGTTCTTACCATACAGTCAGTCCCCTTCTAGACATTCAGCTCACAGTATGAAGTCTAGGAGGTCATAGCCCCATTTCCTAGACCCTGGGTCAACCATGGGACAGAGCTCCTGCAATGAGCAGAGAACCTTAGCTTTTCCAAACAAAACCTCCTTTGTCTTCAACATATCTCATTGTTGAAATGATGTAATATCCAAAGTCATGGCTACCATATTATGAATAAAGAAGGAGTCATAGAAATTGTAGAAATTTAGGTCTGACACTATTGAGTCACCACAGAGACCTCATTTAAGGGAAAAATTCAACCATGGATTTAAGTTCTGGTGGCCTAGATGTCCAATTACCACTTGCTGAAGGCATGTCTGAATGCTGGGCAGACATGCACCTACCCTCAGCCTCGACCTTTCAATTCTCCTCTTGCTTCTAGAGCTACCCTTGGACTGGGTCCCAGCTTTCCTTTCTCTGCTTCCTGCATGCCTTAGCAGGAGAGCTGATGTTCTTTCTGCAGAACAAAAGAAGTTTTCTCCTATTTGGGAACCAGAGCGTTTTCCTGAGAGCTCTGACTTGGGATGTCAGGTATACAACTGGCATGGACTTACTTCCAACTCACTCACAGACTTTAGTTTGTGTTGATACAGAACATAGCTCCATATATCAAAGAAAATGTTAAATCTAAAAAAAGTTTAACATAAAATATCCAGGAAATATGGTACACCATGAAAAGGCCAAACCTAACAATAATAGAGCTAGAAGAAGAAGAAGTCCAGCTCAAAGGCACAGAAAGCATATTCAAAAAAATCATAGAAGAAAACGTTCACAGTCTCAAAATGGACATGCTTATAAAAACACAAGAAGCTTATAGAATACCAAATAGACTGGGCCAAAGAGACCACATATGCCAGCTCTCACTACTAAACCCAGAAAAACTTTCAATCACCATAGACGGAGAAAACAAGACATCCCATGACAGAACTATATTAAAACAATACCTAGCCGCAAATCCAGCTCTACATAAAGTACTAGAAGGAAAACTCCAACCTAAGGAAGTCAGCTACACCTACAAAAATACAGACAATAGATGATCTCACAGCAACAAATACAAAAGAAGGAAAAACACACAGAATAACATCACCAACAAAAACTAAAATAACAGGAACAAGAAATCACTTGTCATTAATATCCCTTAATATCAATGAACTAAACTCACCTATAAAAAGGCACAGGCTAATAGATTGAATACAAAGACAGAATCCATCCTTCTGTTGCATATAAGAAACACGCCTCAACCTCAAAGACAGATATCACCTCAGAGTAAAGGGTTGAGAAAAAATTTTCTAATCAAATGGGCCTAAGAAACAAGCTGGTATAGCTATCAAAATATCTAACAAAATAGATTTCAAACTAAAATTAATCAAAAGAGACAAATAGGAACATTTCATATTTGTCACAAGAAAAATTCATCAAGAGGATATCTCAATTCTGAACTTCTATGCCCCAAATACAAGGGCACACTCATATGTAACAGAAACACTACTAAAACTTAAATCACACATTGAAGCTCACACACTAATAATGAGAGACTTCAATACCCAATTTTCACCACTGTAAATGTCTGCCAGAAAGAAACTTAACAGAGAAATAAGGGAACTAAAAGATGTTATGACTCAAATGGTCTTACAGACATCTATAGAACATTCCATTCAAACATAAAAGAATATGCCTTCTTCTCAGCACCTCATAGAACCTTATCAAAAATTGACCTCATACTCAGTAACAAAGTAAACTTCAACATATACAAAAACCATTGCAATAATCTCATGTATTTTATAGGCTCACCATGGCTTAATGTTAGAATTCAACTGCAACATTAATCCCACAAGCACATGACAATTGAACAATGCTCACCTGAATCACCAATGGATAGAAGAAAGAAAGAAATTTAAAATGTCCTAAAATTCAGCAAAAGTGACCACAATACATACCCAAAATTATGGAACACAGTGAAAGTAGTGTTAAGAGGAAAGGTCATAGCATTAAATATCTACATAAAGAAGCTGAAAAAAACAATACCACTCTAGCAAGTTAACAGAAAGCTCAAGAACAAAGAGAAGCAAACTCACCCAAGAGGACTAGATGACAGGAAATAATAAAATTGAGAGCTAAAATCAACAAAATAGTAACAAAGAAAACAATACAAAGAATCAATGAGACAAAGAGTTGGTTCTTAGAGAAAATCAACAAAACAGGCAAACCTTTATCCAAACTAATCAAAAGGTAGAGAGAGAAGATGCAAATTAACAAAACCAGAAATGAAAAGGGGGGCATAACAACAGACACAGAGGAAATGCAAAGAATCATCAGGTCATTCTTCAAAAACCTGTACTCCACAAAATTGGAAAACTGATAGGAAATGGGCAATTTTTTGGATAAATATCACTTACCAAAATTAAATCAAGATCAGACAAGCAAATTAACTAGATATGTAACTGCTAAGGAAATAGAAACAGTCATCAAAATTCTTTCAACCAAACAGAGCCCAGGACCAGATTGTTCCATTGCAGAATTCTAGAAGATTTTCAAAGAACTAATACCAATACTCCTCAAAATGTTCCACACAATAGAAACAGAAGGAACACTGCCAAACTCTTCTTATGAGGTTACAGTTACCCTGTTATCCGAACCACACAAAGACATTACTAAGAAAGAGAGTTAGAGAGCAATCTCACTCATGAACATTGATGCAAAAATTCTCAACAAAATACTGGTGAACAGAATCCAAGAACACATAAGAAAAATCATCCACCTTGATCAATTTGGCTTTATCACTGAGATGCAGGGATGGTTAAACATACCAAAATATGTCAATGTAAACAAACTGAAAGAAAAAAAGCCCACCTGGTCAACTAATTATGTGCTGAAAAAGGAGTCAATAAAAATTTAACACCCCTTTATGAGAAAGATCTCAAAGAGAGCAGGGATACAAAGAACTTACCTAAACATAATAACGGCGTTATACATCAAACCAACAGCCAACACCAAACTAAATGGAGAGAAACTTAAAGTGATCCCAATGAAATCAGGAAAAAGACAAGGTTGTCCACTCTCTCTCTATCTATTTAATATAATTCTTGAAATTCTAGCTAGAGCAACAAGATAGCAAAAGCAGATCAAGGCAATAGAAATTGAAAAAGAAAAAGTCAAATTTCACTATTTTCTGATCATATGATAGTATATATAAGTGACCCCCAAAACTCTGGCACAGAACTCTTACAACTCATAAACACCTTCAATTTATACAGGATACAAGATTAACTCAAAAATCAGTACCCCCCATTATACAGATGATAAATGGACTGAGAAAGATATCAGAGAAGCATCATCTTTCAAAATAGCCACAAATAACATGAAATTTCCTGGGGGTAACTCTAACCAAACCAGTCAATAACCTGTATGACAAGAACTTTAAAATTCTGAAGAAAAAAATTTTGTAAGATACCAGAAAATACAAAGATCTCCCATGCTTGGGTAGGTAGAATTAACATAGTACCATGTTATAAATGAATGGCAATCTTATCAAAAGCAATACACAGAGCAAATACAATGTCCAGCAAACTTCCAGCAAAATTCTTCACAGACCTTGAAAGAACAATACTCAACTTCATATGTAAAAACAAAAAAAAATCCAGGATAGTCAAAACAATCCTATGCAATAAAGGAACTTCTGGAGGCATCATAATCCCTGACTTCAAACTCTAATTTAGAGCTACAATAATGAAAACAGCCTGGTATTGGCATAAAAATGGGCAGGAGGAACAAGGAATCAAATTGAAGACCCGGATATCAGTTCACACACCTACAAAATCCGATTTTTGACAAAGAAGCTAAAAATATAAAATGGAAAAAAGAAAGCATATTCAAAAAATGTGGCTGACATAAATAGATATCAATGTGTAGAAGAGTACAAAAATATCCACATCTATCACCATGCACAAAACTCAAGTCCAAATGAATCAAAGACCTCAACATAAA